>CM042541.1:17832500-17955000 GCA_023630585.1 Cranoglanis bouderius | reverse complement strand
AGTTTGTACAAGGTGAAGGTGATTACATATGCTTGCTTGAACTCAGAGTAATTTACAGTTGAATGCAGAAGTTTGCGTACCTGGTGGTGGTTGGTGGTGGTGGGGAATGAAGAAGGTGCATGCATTTTTACACGTGTCGCATTTTACACAACTTAATGATCACAAATAACAAAAAGGGTCACATCACGTATTTGAATTGATTTGAATCATTTAGATTTTTTCACTATTGATATTATTAACACTACATGGACAATTTTTAATTATTATTAATGAGTATAATTATCATTATTAATAATATTATTATGATGCAGCATAATTAACTAGATGTTTATTAATAATCATAATAGGAATCCTAATATTCTATTATATTATAGAAATAAGAATTCTGTCTTTGTTTTTCTAGGAAATGATTTTTCTAGACCAGGTTGCAATAATAAGTTATTAATAGTGGAGAAAATGTGAAAAACACAATGGAAAAGTTCCTCTCTGAATGTGTGTGAAGGTCTGTGTTTTACCAGGTTGCTGGACCAGTTGTTGCCCATTCTTCTTGCCATATCTGATGTAACGCTACCGTGTCAAACACTTTCAATTTTCATGTCGTAGCAAAACCTCGCCTTGTTTATTTTGGTACGTTTCAAACTATTTTGCTGTTCATTTTTAGCCTATTTATTATTCAACTTAATTTTATGTCATTTTATTTTTAAGAAAATAGTGGTCTTATTACAGCTACATTTTATCATTGACTTCTAATATTTTTTAAAGATATAACCTGAATCAAAACGTTTTGCATTCATTTGTAATAGCTGATGTTACTTTATAGCTACAGAGCCCTCCACTAATATTGGCACCCTTGGTAAATATGAGCAGAGAAGGCTGTGAAAAATTGCTTGTGCTATTTTCTTATAGCCACTTCCCATTTTGTGAAGCTCAACAACCTTTTGCCGCACATCACAGTTATATTCCTTGGTCTTACCCATTGTTATGAATGACTAAGGGAATTTGGCCTATGTGTTACCTCATATTTATACCCCTGTGAAACAGGAAGTCATGGTTGAACAATTTCCTGTTCCTAGTCACCTGTGTACTAAAAAAAATTTCAAACATTGATGGGAATACACTTCAAATATATTTTTCTCATATGAATTCATAGGGGTTCCAATAATTGTTGCACACCTATATTTAACAAAGATTTTTGTGTTTGCAATTGTTTGATATCCATGAGAGCAGAATATCTTTGTGAATGCTTTGAACAAAAGATCAAAAGGTTAAACAATAAAGACAATTTTTCACAGCCTTCTTTGCTCATATTTACCAAGAATGCCAATATTAGTGGAGGGGACTGTACGTAGTATTTGGACGTGGACTAGTTTTTAAAAAAAAAAATCAGAGGAGTCCAAAACTATTACCGACATTTATCTTTAGACAGTTATTAAATACAAGTTTTATTATTTAACTGAGCAACTGTTTGCTAATGACCAGTGTTTTGTTGTGTAGCTTGGGAATATGACAGTATTAAATTGGTTACGTTTAGTGTAGTTGTGTTAGCATGGTCGTGCCAATACTTAGTGTTAATGCATAACACTTCTTTTTATTCTGCACATCCTGCACATTCTTTGCTTTTCCAGCATCTTCTACATGTTCCAACGGTGACTATATGATTTTGAGCTCCATCTTTTCACACTGAAGACAACTGAGGGACTCAAAAGGTGCATTCACTGATGCTCAAGAGGCAGCCCGATACATTAAGATATGTGAAATAGCTTATTCAGGGCAGTACTAAATAAAAAAACAAAATGCAATTTTTATGATCCCCCTTATTTTATTTTTAAATTAATAACATGTTGCAAATGCTGCACGGCGTATGTAAACTTATGACCTCGACTGTAAGTGACTTTATACCTTTAAATGATTTCTGACCGTTGCCCATCTGCTGCTCTGTACAATGTATTAGCCCCTTCTACCCCATCCATCAGTGTAAAAGGGAGCACTATAGAAACAGAGCTGACCTGATATCTGGTGATCTGGCAAAATATTATATTTGTACAATTCTGTTGAATTCTGGATTCAGATTGTTCAGGTATTGATTCATTTTCTATAACAGCAGCTCTCACAGCAGTGCAGCTGCAAATTATAAACAGATTGTGCTAATAACAGTTTTTAATTGTTGATGAGGTGTCTATTTAGCATTTTTGTAATGAGTCAGTGTCAGCACGTTGTAACAGTCAGAGATAAACCTGTAACATTAGGTTTTCCATCATAGGAACGTCTTTGTGGTCTCTTTTTCTGGTCTCGGTAGCATGACAAGCTGAATTTTTTGTTTTCATTGACTTCAGGAGCGAATAAAAGGTTTAAAGTGGCTGGCGAAGGAAGGACTGTTTACAGCTGCTATGACATAAGTGATAACGGGAACTATCGCTGCGTCCCAAATCGCCTACTGTCCGTCCTAAATAGTATCCGAGATTAGAATTAGTGTGTATGTTGAAATTTGTAATGTGTTGAAATGAGTATCCCAGAGATACCTGGATGGGCTACTATTTCCAGTAGATTTTCAAAATGTCGATCTGTGGACACGTTTTTGGCAAATATCGGCCACAACTCCTTGCCCAAGGGACGCGGAGTTTTGTGACCGTTTGCGGCGCTGAATTCAACCTGCAAACATGGCGGACGAGTGTAATGCCGGTGATGTGTCTTCAGTATTTAAATGCAAGAACATAAATGTTAAGCACTAACCAAAGTTTTTATATTAATTATTTTAATGATATAGTATAAATAATATAAGGAATAATGAATGAAGAAAAGCTGAAACGCAACAAAGAGCTTGTTTACAGTGACAGTGTGCATATCTAGGCAACAAAATTACATGACGTGCTAGTATGTCCCAGTACTTGCATACTCTTTTGCTACACACTCAAAAGTATGTACTTTTTCCTCACAAAAAGAGTACATACTTTTTATATGTGCATGGTATAAGAAGGCGAATCGGGACGCAGCAAAAGTTGTTTCATAGACGTTCTATAACAATACATGTATCCATAAATGGAAAATAAGTATGATGTGTTTTTAATAAATTCTAAATCCCTTTTTTTTTGGCAAATGGCCGTAGTAAAAGCCAATGTGTGCCATGCAAAAGGTGGTGGGATTCAGAACAAATAACACACCCTATAATTACAGCATTTTGAAACGTATTTTGTTTAATTATGCATATCGGATAAAAACGTTCTGAGAAGGTCAGTAGTGAGACCTGCTTTAGTTTTTGAGCAAGAGAAGAAAAAAATGCTGGTGATTGCTAACCTACTGAGACAGCTTGTTCAACTATGATTAAAAAAAAAATCTAATAACCTGGACATGTAATCTTTCTGTTCCAGAAGGCTGGGCTAGTGATTTGTCCACCACTGAAATTTCTATTTGATGCAAGTTGTAAATCGGGTTTATTTATGCTTTGTGCAGTTTCAAACGTGGCCTTGGGTCCACTCTGAGGACTGTTAAAGCTGATCGTAATACAACTTGGAGTAGTGCTTATAAAGGTAAAGGGTTGTATGACCGTTATAGTGCTGCTCTGGGAACAGATAACACTGTGCGTGCGTGTGTGTGTGTGCATGTGTGTGTGTGCCGTTGTCCACGCTGCACTCTATATGTTGTAGTTTATCCCCAGTGAGCGCACACACTTTTTCACCCATGCGTTAATCACCAATGCTTTCAGAAACACTAATTTATCCTTCAGTGGGCTGCTGCAGTGGCTTTCTATCTTTAGAGCTGTGGGATCCCCTTCGTATTTACTTTGGTGTCTCTGCAGCACGCTGGTTAAGTCTCAGATGTGATATAACTCTGCTATAGGATTTTTTGCTGTGACTTTGATGGCATTTCATTACGAAATCTGGGGAGTATACACAAGGCAAATTTGTATTTAGAGTGGTGCTGGGTTACAAAAATATAAGAGCGATGTGTGACGCTGTAGTGTATTAACGAGAGCGATGTGTGACGCTGTAGTGTATTAACGAGCGCGATGTGTGACGCTGTAGTGTATTAACGAGAGCGATGTGTGACGCTGTAGTGTATTAACGAGAGCGATGTGTGACGCTGTAGTGTATTAACGAGAGCGATGTGTGACGCTGTAGTGTATTAACGAGAGCGATGTGTGACGCTGTAGTGTATTAACGAGAGCGATGTGTGACGCTGTAGTGTATTAACGAGAGCGATGTGTGACGCTGTAGTGTATTAACGAGAGCGATGTGTGACGCTGTAGTGTATTAACGAGAGCGATGTGTGACGCTGTAGTGTATTAACGAGAGCGATGTGTGACGCTGTAGTGTATTAACGAGAGCGATGTGTGACGCTGTAGTGTATTAACGAGAGCGATGTGTGACGCTGTAGTGTATTAACGAGAGCGATGTGTGACGCTGTAGTGTATTAACGAGAGCGATGTGTGACGCTGTAGTGTATTAACGAGAGCGATGTGTGACGCTGTAGTGTATTAACGAGAGCGATGTGTGACGCTGTAGTGTATTAACGAGAGCGATGTGTGACGCTGTAGTGTATTAACGAGAGCGATGTGTGACGCTGTAGTGTATTAACGAGAGCGATGTGTGACGCTGTAGTGTATTAACGAGAGCGATGTGTGACGCTGTAGTGTATTATGTGTATGTATGGGAAAAGGGGAAAATATGTATTAAAATGAATGATTGTGAGTTACTTTGCTTATCTTCTCCTTTCTATAAGCTGTAATGAACTGAAGTCTGAAAATATTTCCCTCTCAGTAGTTTTGTTCTTGGAGCGAGGCACAGCATACAACAAACACACCTTATTACTTTTTATTTGACTAAGCCAGACTGCTGTGGACTGACCCATCACCTCCTTCACCTGAGCTCGACCTCGGCAGGTTATGAGGTCTCATAAACAAAACATGAGGAAAGGATGCATCAGGATTCTGCCTTTGTCTTGTTATATATATATATATATATATTATTATTATTATTACTTTTGCAAACACTGACTGTGAACTCTCAGTGAGCTGATGAGACTTTTATTTTATTTGACCTATTTGTAGAATTGTTGACTAGTTTGAAGTAGCTCATGTGCTGATAATCTTGTGGGTTACTATTTCACAAACAGAGGAATACACAGGAATAGAAACGCATCGAGTCCAGATCCAGAGCGATCTAAATTCAAACAGATGCCAGAAATTGCCAGAGATTTTCTGAATTTAACAGGAAAATAAAATGGTTTATATCTTTCTTACAACACTTATCACTGAGGACTTTAAACAGCACCAGGAACTTGTTCAGTGTTGCCAGATTGGACATAATTCCTTTTTTTTTAAATCACAATGTTTATAATCTATAATTCCAGTCCTTCCTCGATGTGTACAACACATGTGTAAGCTTTTAAGTGTGACACGTGATGTCCAAACCTAGCATTTGTGTTTTAATAATCGTATATATGTGTGTGTGTTTCAGTACACTCGGGTTTGGATCCCCGACCCAGAGGATGTGTGGAAGCCTGCTGAGATCATTAAAGACTACAAAGAGGGAGAGTCGGTCTTGCAACTCAAACTCGAAGATGAATCGGTGAGCAGTCTCTCCTGTCTCAGTCTAAATTTTAATCACAGGTGAATCTCACAGGTGCTGAATCTCTGCTGCAGCCTGTGTTTCTTATTTAGCACAGCTGTGTGTGTGTGTGTGTGTGTGTGTGTGTGTGTGTGTGTGTGTGTGTGTGTGTGTGTGTGTGTGTGTGTGTTCATGTTCCTTTATTAATCATTAACGTTGTTTTTGTGAATGGGAAGTACAGGCCATGAAATATGCAGCTGAACTGTGTGTATGAGACTCTTCTCAAATAACAATGCAGCATATCAGGGGAAATGATCAGAGCGATAATCACCACCATGACGTTCCCTCATATTTTCTTTTATACACACACGATCCACATCAGCCCACCTCATGTCAACCGCGATTTCATTGGCCTTAAGGTCCTCATGAAATCAAAACAGGTGTTTTTAGAGCTTTTTGTCTCTTGGCACTGAAGACACAACTAAGACTCTGTATACTAACTGGCCACTTTATTAGGAACACCTGTACATTTGCGCAGTTATCCAGTCATGCCAATCATGTGGAGTAGCACAACGCATAAACGCATGCAGATACATGCCAAGAGCTTGAGTTAATGTTCACATCAAAGGAAGGCTGTGGTAGCACGGATAACCACTCTTTTCAGCTGTGGTGAGCAGAAAAGCAACACTTTGAGGTGGAACCTTCAGGTGGATGGACTACATCTGCAGTAGACCACATCAGGTTCCACTCCTGACAGACAAGAACAGGAATCTGAAGGCAAAGACTCACTGAAACTGAACAGCTGAAGATTGAAAAAAGACTAGATGACGGTTCATTTTTTCCCCCATTATTTAATTCAAAAAGTGGAACTTTCATATATTCTAGATTCATTACACATAAAGTGAAATATTTCCCTTTTTTTGTTTTAATCTTGATGATTACAGCTTACAGGTCATGCAAATGAGATTCTGGAAAAATCCAGTATCTCAAAAATATTAGAATAAAGAATTTATAATACAGCAATGTCGACCTGAGGAGTCAAAACACCTTTTTACTCAAAACACTGTTGCTCAAATTTTGCATTTCATTTGGAAATCAAGGTCCCAGAGTCTGGAGGAAGAGTGGAGAGGCACAGAATCCAAGTTGCTTGAAGTCCAGTGTGAAGTTTCCACAGTCAGTGATAATTTGGGGTGCCATGTTATCTGCTGGTGTTGATCCACTGTGTTTTCTCAAGTCGAGAGTCAATGCAGCCGTCTACCAGGAGATTTTAGAGCACTTCATGTTTCCATCTGCTGACAAGCTTTATGGAGATGCTGATTTCCTTTTCCAGCAGGACTTGGCACCTGCCCACAGTGCCAAAACTACTAGTAACTGGTTTGCTGAACATGGTATTACTGTGCTTGATTGGCCAGCCAACTCGCCTGACCTGAATTTTGTCAAGAGGAAGATAAGAGACAGCAGACCCAACAATACAGACGAGCCGAAGGGCGCTATTAAAGCAACCTGGGCTTCCATAACACCTCAGCAGTGCCACAGGCTGGTTGCCTCCATGCCACACCGCATTTATGCAGTAATTCATGCAAAAGGAGCCCCGACCAAGTGCATAATTTAAAATACTTTTCAGAAGGTCGACATTTCTGTATTATAAATTGTTTATTCTAATATTTTGAGATACTGGATTTTTGATTTCCATGAGCTGTAAGCTGTAATCATCAAGATTAAAACAAAAAAGGCTTGACATATTTCACTTTATGTGTAATGAATCTAGAATATATGAAAGTTCCACCTTTTGAATTAAATTACAGAAATAAATGAACTTTTCCATGATATTCTAATTTTTTGAGATGCACCTGTAATTATTCTATATCTCCTCACCAATCAGAATCGACATTCAGTTGCACTGTGCTATTAGACAATGAGTTCCATACTTATGTGAAATGTTTGTATGTTTTATATACCTGTATATGTGTAGAATTTCATGTCAGCCTGAGAGCTACGATTCTCCCTCAAGACACTGTTGCATTGTTTCCTCAGACACTGCCATATCCAATCGGTCCTAAAGACAACCCGCTGCCGTTCCTTCGAAACCCTGACATTCTGGTGGGAGAGAACGACCTCACGGCCCTCAGCTACCTGCACGAACCTGCAGTGCTGCACAACCTCAAGGTTCGCTTCCTGGAGTCCAACCACATCTACACCTACTGTGGTAAGTTTCTAATACAAGCTTTGAATTCTGCATTTCGTTTAATGAATTAAAGGCATCAGAATGTATGAAATGTTTTGAAGACATTTGGCTTTAAAGAATGACCTGTTTTCTGTGACGAAAAATATACAATGACTGAATAATATTTCATTTTTCTGCTGAAAATATATAATGAAATGTAATGACCTTTGATTTTGCATTTGAACTTTGTTTGGTGGGAAGAAATAATTCAAACTTGATTGATGAAAAGTGTTAATTTTATCTAAAACTAAAACCAATAATAATTAAATGATTCAAATATGACTAGAACTATTATCTGTTTGTGTCAGAAGACTAAGACTAAAACTAAATTCAAATAAGCTGTTAAAATTTCTGCTGTTAAAATCAACCAAATATGGTTGATGAACGACAGCTTCTCTCAGAACCTGACAATGACAACTAAAAATAAAACTTGTTTTTGTAAATAAAACTTGTGTTCTTTATGTATGTTTTATCTGTAAAATTGTAACTGAATAGGCTGTTAATGAGCTATTTTAAAATATTTTCATATATTTATTTGATACATATAAAATATAAATGTTAGAAATAAATAAAATATATATTTCATATGTATGTGATATATTAATAGGATATAAACTCACCAAGCACTTTATAAGGAACAATGAACTAATACTGGATAGGGCCTCTCTTTGCTGTCTCTTCATGGCATTGATTCCACAAGATGTTGGAAACATTCCTTTGTGATTCTGGTCCATGTTGATATGATATGCATCACGCAATTCCTGCAGATTTTTCAGGCGCACTTTCATGCTGTGAATCACCCGTTCGACCACATCCCAAAGGTGTTCAACTGGATTCAGAGCCGGTGATTGGGAAGGCCACTGAAGAACACTGGACTCATTGTCATGTTCATGAAACCAGTTTGAGACGACTTTTGCTTTGTGACATGGTGCATTATCATGCTGGAAGAAGCCATTAAAAGATGGGTAAATTGTGGTCATGAAGGAATGCACATGGTCAGCAACAATACTCAAATAGGCTGTGGCATTCAAGCAATGATTGATTGATTGATTGATTGATTGATTGATTGGTATTAATAGGGCTAAAGTGTGCCAAGAAAATTTTCCCCACACCATTACCCCACCTCCACCAGCCTGGACTGTTGACACAAGGCAGGTTGGGTCCATGGATTCATGCTGTTGGCACCAAATTCAGACCCTACCATCTGTGTGCCTGAGTAGAAATTGAGATTCATCAGACCAGGCTACGTTTTTCCAGTCTTCAGCTGTCCAGTTTTGGTGAGTCTGTGCCCACTGCAGCCTCAGCTTTCTGTTCTTGGCTGACAGAAGTGGAACCCGACATGGTCTTCTGCTGTTGTAGCCCATCCGCCTCAAAGTTTGATGTGTTGTGCATTCTAGGATGCTTTTCTGCTCACCACAATTGTACAGCGAGTTTATCTGAGTTACTGTAGCCTTTCTGTCAGCTTGAACCAGTGTGGCCATTCGTTGACCTCTCATCAGCAAGGCGTTTCTATTCTCAGAACTGCTGCTAACTGGATATTTTTTCTTTATTGCACCATTCTGAGTAACCTCTTGAGACTGTTGTGTGTGAAAATCCCAGGAGATCCGCTGTTATACAAATACTCAAATCAGCCTGTCTGGCACCAACAACCATGCCACAGTCAAAATCACTGATATCACAATTGTCCCCCATTCTGATGGTTGATGTGAACATTTACCTGAAGCTCTTGACCTGTATCTGCAGGATTTTTTGCATTGCACTGCTGCCACATGATTGGCTGATTAGATAATTGCATGAACGAGAAGGTGTACAGGTGTTCCTAATAAAGTGCTCCGTGACTGTATATAGACTATATTTTTATGTGTATTATACAAAATGATACTGCTCATTCAGACAGTTAAATTGTACATACACTCCATATTGATTCACTGTCTCTTCTTACTGTTTGTGTCTTTTTTTTTTTTTTTTTTCATTGTGTTTCTGTTACTTGGGTTCCATTCATGGCATTTTTTTTTATCGTCTCCATGGGAGAAAGCCATAAACTTTGCTGTGGTGTAGTGAAAGTGAACAAAAAGATGTCTGTCTGTGTCGTCCTCTCTGGTCATTATCGTGTGTTTATTGGTTTGGGCATCTCCATGCCGACCAGGGCTCGCTAAAGAAAAGTAGACGGCTTTTCTTTGCTATAACAACTTTTAGTGTCAATTCTTCCTCAAAGTTCTGCTAAAGAATGCATTACAGCCTGAATTATATCAGCAATGTATGAATATACAGGGCCCTAAATATTGTTTTTCCTCCCAATTCCTTTACCAATCCCTTTATGTATTCCCCTCTATTCCTTTTTTAACACCCCACCATTCTGTTTCCTTTTTTAAATCTTTTTAAGCCTCAGTTTTTTTTTTACACTTTTGCCTCTTTAAGGTTTTTATGGGTTAATTGGATAATTAGGGGTTCTTAGGGCTCTACTTCTACCTTTCAGGCTTCCCTTAAGTGCTACAATGGAAAAACCTTGGTATAAATGTACATTTAAAACATTTTGTTTTACAAGCACTTGTTAATGGTGTATATAATACAGAAAATTGCTTGTGATGCTGATGTATTTTTGTAGTTTCGCTGGGCACCTGGGAGAAACAGATATTATGTCCAAGCTACTAGTTTTTGTTCATAGATGCCCAGTGGATAACGTGATCTTACTGACTTGCACAAAACAAATGATTTGTACACAAAACAAATGAACAATTGATTTGACATGTAGCTATGATTAAACTTCATGCACCTGACAGTGGTGTGATGCACCACTGCTATAAGTAACAGTCACTTTTCCGCTAAACATATTGAGGAAAAAATAACTACAGACTGCTACAGACTACAGACTGTATAGTAAATAGTGCAGAAGTGAGTGAGGATATTTATAGCACTTTTTTAAAGACATGCTAACATTATATATAGCAGTAGTGCTGTTATGATAAAGTGACATGAACAAATTCATCAGCAGATGAAGCAGAATGTAAACTTTTATACCGTAACGTAGTTGAATTCTTGAATCTGATTGGTCAGA
This sequence comes from Cranoglanis bouderius, assembly GCA_023630585.1. Classification (NCBI taxonomy): domain Eukaryota; kingdom Metazoa; phylum Chordata; class Actinopteri; order Siluriformes; family Cranoglanididae; genus Cranoglanis; species Cranoglanis bouderius. The sequence goes on along the minus strand of CM042541.1, from coordinate 17,944,178 downwards.
ATTGGGCATTATTTTCGTATAACAGCACAAGTAGTCTCGGCTCTAATGAATGATAGGTTAATATTAATATGCTCATTCTAATACATTATTATTTCTATAGTAACAGCTCATACACAGGACCCTGTACGGTGGACGCTCCACATGATCTAAGACTAATAATACACGGATTTAGAAACATGTTGTTTAACAAAGTAATTCTTATAATCATTGATGTGGTAAAGTGTTTTGGTAGGAGACATCTATTTAACATTTATGGAAAAAGTTTTGGTTGTGAGTGCGCTCAGTCTTGGTTATGATGGTTAAAATGACAGGATGCGTGTGTGTGTGTGTGTGTGTGTGTGTGAGAGAGAGAGAGGGGCTGGTGAGGGAATTACCGTTTACCACAGCTATTACGTAGGTGAGAACAGGAACTAACTTGTCTCGTGGATGTTCCACATCATTAAATTCAACTATAAATAATTTAAACTTGCCATTTGCCGTCCATTAATAAATGATTAAATGCTTCATGCCACATCAAACCCCACCAGACCCCCAACACCCCCCCCCCCCCACCCCAAAACCATTTTTGACGTCACACTTGTGTCTTCATAGAGTGAACATAGATTAAAGTATTTTCTTATAAATAAGGCGACTGTCTCAATGGCATTCGTTTAATTGTTAAAGGAATTTCTTAAGACTTTTCTTTTTAATTTGCTTTTTCTTTTTTAATGACTTGAGCGTTGAGGGTTCATTGAGGGAATGTTTTAAAACTGCTTCACTAAATAATGCCACAAAGAGCACGTGAGCACTTTAATCACAAAGAGCAATTGAGCTGTCACAAAAACTTGACTAATAGTGTCTTATGTAACATATTAGCACATATAACTTATTAATGGACGGAAATGTTCATGTTTATGATGATCCCCTCTCTGATTTCTGCAGTTCTCTGATTTTATTGTGGTTTTCTTGTGTTACACCTTGTCCTAACTTGCACTTTTATTCTCTCTGCTCCTCAGGTATTGTACTGGTGGCCATTAATCCATATGAGCAGCTGCCGATTTATGGCGAGGAGGTCATCAATGCCTACAGTGGGCAAAACATGGGTGACATGGACCCTCATATATTCGCCGTGGCAGAGGAGGCTTATAAACAGATGGCCAGGTAAGCAGTGATGTATCATAACAATACAAATAATCTTTGTTCTAGAGTATGCTTTGGGAATGTTTCCACTTTTTTCCAACATAAAAGTCTGTAATGTTTCAATTCTAAAACGTGACTTTAACTGTAATGCATTTTTCCTGACATCATCTTTATTTACTGATATATTAAATAAAACAAAAACCCATAAATCTTTATAAGTTTATAAGATCAGTCATTCAAGTGGTTTATAAAAAATGTGTAGTCATTAATATGGTGAAGACATTCTTGATTTGAGACTGGAGCTTGTGACACTTTTCTTCTTAATATTATTATCATTTCAGTACATTCAGATATCTTTGAGACATTCATCTCATCCCACAGATGTTACTTGACCTTTAATTCCTCCATTTTGCACTAACAGTAATAAAGATTGGACTTTGCATCATGTGCTAAAGGCTTTAGTGTTCGGTTTCTTTATGAACTTTAGTCGTGTTGCTCCTTCTTGATTTTCAAATGCGAGCGATCTTGCATTTGAGACAGGTGTTACATAACTCAAACAGTACCATAATTACTGCTATTATTTTTAGCTGTTATTTTATACCGATGTTCGTAATGAGCACGTTCAGTGCAGTAGTTGAACCTCGAGTGGGAGAGCCTTGAATAATCTCAGAGTCCTTCCTGCTGCCTCGGTAATGGCTGGAGTGGGTGGATGATTACAGTGCGCGCCCCCCCCCCCCCCCCCCATGGAAAACAAAGGATTAGTCCGTGTTCGCATCAGGTTTAAGTCGAGTCAGAGGAGCCCCCGCAGAGACCCCGGGACTGCGCAGTGATGAGGCCAGTCACGACAACTAAAAACAACACAGGAGTAAAAAAAATATATATTGTAGTGGCTTATTGTTTTCAGATTCTTTATTCCTTCGGTAAATGAATCGGGTTTATACATGTAGGTAAGCTATTTAAAAGAATGTCAAAGCTTGAGATCGAGAGTTCAAATCCTGATGATGCCACAGTTATCCATGGCCAGAAGAGTCCAACAGAGCAAAATTGGTCATGCTTGTTGGGAGGGATTACTCTCTCGCCTGTCAGTCAGAGAAGACACTAATCAACTGTGGTCATCTCATGGATGTGGAAGAAGGCAGATAGCGAGTGTTTAGCTGCTCTGCGATAGAGCAGTTTGCAAAGATATGGTGGCTTCACATGTCTTGGAGGAAGCACATGCTGGACTTCAACCTTCCCAGTTGGTAGCGGCCATGTGATAGGGAACTGGCAAATAACCAAATTGGAAGAAAATTGGGCAAAATCCCCCCCCAAAAAACAGTACAATGCTTAATTTGTCGCTTTTCCAGGAACTGGGATGTAGCCCAGTGTGAACATAAGGATTATCCACTGGCCATCAAACTCACACTGGAGAGCTTGTGTTAGGTCAGCATTTTTCTTGGAACCCTAATGCTTCGTTTAGTAAACGAAAAGCTGCTTTATTTCTGCCTCTTCAGCATATCAGTGCTGTATAAATCAATTCAGAGTCCAATGTGCTAAATTAAGATCAAATACTATAGAAAGCTTGATTTTTTTTCATCATAATTGGCCAGTTTGTTTATGAGTCCGAGTTTTATTAGTCAACAAATTAGTCATTCGAATCAGTCAAATATCAAAAATCATCAAAAACCTTTTGGGGATAATATTTTTTTGGAATCACACAGAAAGAAGAGATAAGTACACTGTACATCAAAAAATTTTTGCGATCGCAAAATCACAAAATTCTGGAGGGACTGATTGTATACACTCACTGGCCGCTTTAATAGGAACACCCGTACCCCTGCTCTTTCATGCAGTTATTCAATAAACTTATCATGTGGCAGCAGCGCAATGCAGATACAGGTCATTGAGGTAATGTTCTCATCAACCATCAGAATGGGGAAAATGTGAATGGGGTAAATGGCAGCCAATCCAGAAGTGTCTCACATTTTAATTCATTTTCACCAACACAATGTGATGCACATTGAGCTTATATGTTAACTCATTTAAATGTGAGTCGTTTGTGAATTTTCTTTTTGTGCTGTGTCTTCTTCAGAGATGAGAAGAACCAGTCGATCATTGTGAGCGGAGAGTCAGGAGCTGGAAAGACGGTTTCTGCCAAATATGCCATGCGCTACTTCGCCACTGTGGGAGGATCCGCCAGTGACACGAACGTGGAGGAGAAAGTGCTGGCATCCAGCCCCATCATGGAGGTGCATATTATAACCTGAAGCATGTATGCTAGAGTAAATATAAGATGATTAATGAGGGTAATGGATTGGTATCATTACAAAGATCACTCAAAAAAATGAAATGATGCTACATTGTGGTGGAATATGGCTAGATTTAAAAAAAATATATATATATTATTTCAGCTCTCTGTCTACATTTTTATTGTCTGGTCTGCAAATTAGCTCCGCCCCCAGCCCTGTTTTTTTTTTTTTTTTCCCTGAAAAGCATATTAGTAATGGGTGATGCCACTGCTTTTCAATCCATTACCAAGTAATAAGATGACTCATTTCGTGATATATATAATCATAAATTTAGCCATTTGCAAGCATGCATATCAAGAATTAAATGTCAAAGAAATAATTTGAGACTGTTTTCTCTTTGGGTCCTGTTTAATTACAGGAATAGTCCAGAAAAAAAAAAGATCTAAAAATTATAGGAGAATTATAGAATTATAGGAAAATAATCAGTGACAGTTGGAATGATGTGACTCGAAGTGTTTTATTCCTCTCATACCTCAGCAATTTGCCACTGAATACAATTTTTAAAATTTATCTCCACCCCCATCTTTAAGTTCAAAAACCTTTAGCACTTCCAGCCCACACTTTGCACTTCTTTATTAATTTTTTACTTATTTAATTATCTAGTTTATGTCTTTTACAGCAAGTTTTTTAATGTGGTGTGTCCATCATATAGTTTACTATAGAACTGATAATGTATTAGAACAAGCACATTATTCTAAACCTGTGATTTACATTAATGTCAGAGCTGCTGTTATAGGAAAATAATCAACACTCTCTGACCAGTCAGATTTGAGAATTCAACAGTATTGTGGTAGAACGTTCAATATTGTTTACTTGATTTCTTTATCAATGGTCATAACCCAAAAATTGGTTAAAAAAATGAGGACATGGTGTAGCTTCAGGCTTTTCTGTAATAGTCTCTGGTAGAAGAAGGAAAGTTTTGGACACCCTTTTGCCTTTTCTGCTCACTTCGATAATCATATCATTACCTCATTACGTCTCGAAGCAGCTTTTTACTAATAGCTATGAGGCTGTTAAAAGAGCTCAGCTGAAGTGTTCTTAAAATTGCATACTGACCGTTTTTACTCCCACCCGTTTATCATCGCAGGCTATCGGAAATGCAAAGACGACACGTAACGACAACAGCAGCCGCTTCGGGAAATACATCCAGATCGGCTTTGACAGGAGGTATCACATCATCGGCGCCAACATGCGCACGTATTTGCTGGAGAAGTCCCGAGTGGTGTTTCAGGTAAGTGCAGTGTCGCAGGAAAGCTTTTAGCCTTAATTGTACCTCTAACACGAGCCTGTCAGTTCATCAGCGGCTCTGCTGAATAAGACATTTCCCAGAGTGCTGAAGCCGGTGTTATTTCTGCAGGCCGAGGATGAGAGGAACTACCACATCTTCTACCAACTGTGTGCCTCTGCCTCACTCCCTGAGTTCAAAGACCTGGCCCTGAGTGAGTAGCCCACTGACCTGCTGCTGTGACAAGTGTTTCATTAAGGAAATCTTCATCATAATTCAGCTGAACTGTGCAGCTCTAATTTACCTTCACATATCAGTTCCACCAATCAACCTACAAGAACATAATAATTAAGTCTTCCTTAATGAACATTTGAGTGTACGCATTTTTAGTCATGTATGGAGTTAATATTAGTCAATGCAAGTGTTTTTTACATGGCCAAGACCCGCCTACTTTCACAGAAAGAGATTTGACTGGCATTTAAAATGACCAACCACAGCATGTACTAAATGCACAAGATTATCTCATTAATCTCTGTTTTAAACAAAATGCTTTAATAACTTTTAAAGATGGGATTATGTGGGCTATTTTCAGTCCAACGACTAAAGCATGCTCAAAAAATATAATTGCCTCAGATTTTATGTGATGCACATTTTTTGAACTTATTTTTACATCTAATATATTCATGCTCGCTTATTCTTTATGTATATATGTGTATTATTATTTTTTTCTTTCTTGTTTTCTCGTGATCACAACTTAATTTTCTCGTGATCGCCACATAACATAAATTGTTTTCTCGTGATCTCGACATAAAACAAGTTGTTTTCTCGTGATCTTGACATAAAACAAGTTGTTTTCTTGTGATCTCGACTTAACAAAAGTTGTTTTCTCGTGATCTTGACATAAAACAAGTTGTTTTCTTGTGATCTCGACTTAATTTTCTTGTGATCTTGACATAACAGAAGTTGTTTGCACACAATGTAATTTTATCACGAGAAAATATGATGTCGAGATCATGAGAAAATTAAGTCGAGATCACAAGAAAACAAGAAAAATAATAATAATGAATGGCCTCTTAGGGCTTCCGTAGATCGAAGTACAGTACAATGTATATGTTCTATATAAGTGTCTATATAAGTATAGTGTTCTATATAAGTGTCTATATATGTATAGTGTTCTATATAAGTTTTTATTCATCCACTCATTTGAAAATCCCCTAAACATTATAGTTCCCTTAACTAACATTACATTACATAAACATCAGCATTAATACATCATTAGTAATTAACACAATAAAAACCCATAATCACTAATCAACTGTTTGTTTAAACGTTACCCAAATAATGAGTCTCAGCCTCAGGACCATTGTTAATGACTTAAACAGTACTAATCCTAATGTTTCTGGTTTCCTGATGTTAATTAATGCCTTATGTACTGTTTGTAAAGGAGACCCAAGTATAAAGATTTTCCGGTGGACCTCAAAGTGACTGGACTTTATCCTCATCAAGGAGAAAAAGTTTCCTTCACCAGACTTTATGTCTAAATGTTTAACCTGCCAACTGTTCTACACTGAAGGCAAGTCCTTTCAGTGCACTGATTACTGTTACATGTTTTTTGCAGCCAGTGCAGAAGACTTCACTTACACCTCTCTGGGTCAGAACATCGTCATTCCGGGGGTTAATGACGCTGTGGACTTAGAGAAGACACGGGAAGCCCTGACCATGCTGGGTGAGGCTCACACTTCTCTCATACATTTCAGCATTGCACCATTTTCCAGACTTTTACAAATAACAAGAGACAACGCTAATTCAAGCATGTTTTTACAATTTACAGTGCAAATGGTATGATTCTTCTATAAAAAGTAATTACAGTCATTCCACCTGAGATTGCGTTTTCTCATCCTCATAATACAGTTCGGCCAAAAATAAAATGCCCTTGCATTCCTATTTGCATTTGTATTTTTACTGTCAATGAGGCAGACCTGTCAATCAAACACTGTGGGTGAGCTTGAGAAACCGGGAACCACAAACTCGTCAGTCCTGAAGATGTGTTGGAAAACTTAGAGTTACAGTTCTTCAATTACAAAGCGCTGACACCGTAGACTCCTTCCAAAAATGCTAAATAAATGTCTCCTCACAGAAAACCACCATATCAGCACTAACTTTTTTTTTTTTTATGTGGAGTGCCATACAAGTCTCTGCGTAAGTTGTCTGACCAGTCAGACTACTAGCGTGTACTCGTGAACACAAATGGATTTAGACACTGTGACATTTTTGTTGTGCAGGTGTGAAGGAGAACCATCAGATGAACATCTTCATGATAATTGCCTCCATCTTGCACCTTGGGAATGTGGACATTGTTTCTGAGAGAGATGGAGAGTCGTGCCATATCACTGTAAGTGGATATGACATTATCCTATTTCACTTTTTAAAAAAATCCTGTACTTCTGCTAGATTTAATTTCCTCTTTTAAATCTTGAGTTCAGTGTTTTTTTTAACCATTATCCCAAAATATAGATGATTAGCTAAGATATTTTTGCTTTGTTAAGACTGTACTGGAGCCATGAGGCTGCTGTAGCTAACAAGTAAGGGAAACCTATAGCTACCAGTTGAGCATTGTGCAAGGTGCCAGATTAAACCATATTGAGTCATTCCGTGTCTCAGACAGACTTGGCATGGATTCTGACACTGTATGAAACACTGTTTAAAATGGATAAAAATGGACAAAAGGTCTTCTCCGAGCCAAAAACAGGTGTATAGTTTGAAAACTATAAATTGTTGTACTAGTTTGATGTCACTTTGCACCAGCATCAGATTAAGGTAGGAGGTATGGCCTAAAGTTTGAAGGTGGGACTGCACATTAGAAGTGAATTGACTGATAAGTTTTCAACTTTATTATTAAAAGTATTATAGAGACAAAAGGTGATTTTTGAGGAAGGTGTGTGTGATGATTTGGACACCGTGTTAAACTGATGGCTAGTGTTGCACCTCTGGTGCAACACTGAAGAAGCAAGCTACAAAAACACAAAACATGTCTTAGCTGATGAGCAACATTTGGGGTACGGGGGAGTGGGTTACATGTAAAAGTCAATTTTAGCAGTTGCTTTAATTATATAATGAAGTGTAGTACTGCCACTGTTATTGTATTAGTTCTTTCCGAGTCACACTTCTCATAGATCGCTGTCTCTTGCTGTCTGACAGAGAAACGACCCTCACCTTCTCCATTTCTGTGAGCTGCTGGGGATCGAGCGGGACCAGATGGAAAACTGGCTGTGCCGTAGAAAGTTAGCCACGGCAACCGAGACCTACGTGAAAAACATGTCCCGCGCCCAGGCTGCTACCGCCCGCGATGCTCTGGCCAAACACATATACGCCCATTTGTTTGACTGGATCGTGGAGCACATCAACAAAGCCCTGCATACCTCCTCCAAACAGCACTCCTTCATCGGAGTGTTAGATATCTATGGGTAATTCTGCTTGTAATGGCTTCTAATAGCTTTACAAATGAAAACATTCAGAAATGTGTGAAAATGTGAATTTGCCGCATTGGCCTCAGGTGAACATACTTGGATTATAGATCTTTGCTTTGTGCAGCATCAGCCTTTTGTCCTTTGTTCTTTTCCATTATTTCAATACAAGATGAGACTATTAACGAGGTAAGGGGAAACTATTGAACAGTGCTAGAAGTACTGATAAGGAAGTGCAATATGCATGCACACTCTCCTTTAAGGGTTTAGAGAAGACAGCAGTTACTAGGACAGAGGTTTTCCTGTGGAACTGGGCCACATTTGAATGACTGCTAAATGTTTTAGAGGTTGGAAGTTTGACAGAGATTAGATTCATTATATGTACAGTGCTGTGAAAAAGTATTTCTTCTGTTTTTGTGTATATCTCAGACTAAATAGTTTTAGATCTTCAAACGAAATACAACATAAAACAGAGGCAACCTGAGCAAACACACAATACAGTTTTTATTTATTTATTTATTGGACTAGGCCACTCCAAAACTTTAATTTTGCTCTTTTGAGCCATTCAAAGGTGGATTTACTCCTATGCTTTGGATCATTGTCTTGCTGCATAATCCAGTTGCGCTTGAGTTTAAATTTATGGTCTAAAGACCAGACATTCTCCTTTAGGATTTTCTGGTAGAGCAGAATTCATGTTTCATTCAATTATTGCAAGTTGCTCAGGCCCTGAAGCAGGAAAGCATCCCCACACCATCACACTTCCACCACCATGCTTGACCGTAGGTATGATGTTCTTTTTGTGGAATTCTGTGTTTGGTTTACGCCAGATGTAACGGGACCCCTGTCTTACAAACAGTTCCACTTTTGAATCATCAATCCACAGAACATTCTCCCAAAAGGTTTGAGGATCATCAAGGTGTGTTTTGGCAAAATTCAGATGAGCCTTAATGTTCTTCTGGGTTAGCAGTGGTTTTCACCTCGCCACTCTTTTTGGATACTATTTTTGCCCAGTGTCTTTCTGATAGTGGAGTCATGAACAGTGTCCTTTATTGATGCAAGAGAGGCTTGTAGGTCCTTTGACATTGTCCTTGGCTCTTTTGTGACTTCCTGGATGAGTAGTTGCTGTGCTCTTGGAGGAATTTTGGAAGGTTGGCCACTTCTGGGAAGGTTCACTACTGTGCCGAGTTTTTCCATTTGGAGACAACGGCTCTCACTGTGGTCCTTTGGAGTATTTCAATCACCTTCTTCCTCATCATTTCTGGAATTTCTTTCAACTTTAGCATAGTATGTTACTGGGTAAGACCTTTTAACCAACTTCATGCTGTTGAAAAAGTTCTATTTAAGTGTTGATTTGATTGAACAGGGTTTGCAGTAATCAGGCCTGGTTGCCTCTAGTCCAGCTGAACCCCATTATGAATGCAGTTTCATAGATTTGGGGAATTAGTAACAATGGGGGTAAATACATTTTCACACAGACCCAGCTGGTATTGGATAACTTTTTTGCTTCAATAAATAACATTATCATTTAAAAACTGTATTTTGTGTTTCCTCAGGTTGCCTTTGTTTTATCTTAGATTTTGTTTTATTTCTGAAACAATTTAGTATGAGATACACAAAAACAGAAGAAATCAGGATACTTTTTCACAGCACTGTATTAGGAATAATGAGTGTCTGAGTTACTATTACTACCCTGAAGGTCATTATTTTTGTTTTATAACAGCACATCCTGAAGTGTTTTATTCCTCTTATAGCATAGTAATTTCATACGGATTAATTTATTTTTATTGGTGAAAAGTGATGTCATATGTTTTAATCCATTTCTAGTTGCATTTAATGTTGTGGATCCTCTGCAAAACAAGTTAGTTCCTGTTCTGACTTGCGTTATAGCAGCTATTGCCCATGTGAGATGGTCTCCTGTTAAACTCGCACCTCTTGATCCCTTTCTCAATATTAGAATTTGTTTAAGGTTTGTGACTGTGAATGTATATAAGAAAAGTTGATCATTTGATCATTGGCATTTTCATAGCTTTTGTTTATTCTTAACAATATACAGATGTGTGACAAATTAAAGGAAAAGCTAGGAAGGATTTAAGGCTCTTTTGAAATACTGCTTTGTTAAAAATGTACGATTTGAATTTTACATGGCTTGGGAGAGAAAGAGTTGGAGTTTTGGTATTATGCTGGGGTTTGCTTTTGTAAAAAGCATAACTTGCAACACTAAGAGACAGTTTCCATCTAACAGCCATTCCCATGTCTTAATAGATTTGAAACGTTTGAGATTAACAGCTTTGAGCAATTCTGCATCAACTACGCCAACGAGAAACTTCAGCAACAGTTCAACTCTGTGAGTAAAAGACAAGATGGCCGCCATTTCTCTTTTTCCTTTTTACTACTCACTAGGGATGGACCGGTCCTATGCAGATCTGGACCAGTGATTTAGCATATTATCTGACACAAATTTTATGACATGACTGTACACTTTTTTTGAGATCTTGTGAACATTTACGTGTGATACAACCTTTGCATCTTAAAGCCTGGACTGTGATTTTTCACATAACTAACAGAAACAGAGCCACTCAGGTACAGTGTGGATGTCAATATCTGATCAGTACCAGGTATTGGTTGATGCTTATAGCTCTATTATGCATATTGTGTTAAAAAAATAAAATAAAATAAATAAAAAAATAAAAAGGGAGATCGGTGCATTCCTATTACTTAGGCTGTGTTTAGTTATAGACATAACACATGCCTGAGAAATGGTCATTAATCAATCTTTTCATTATAATTCTCGCAGCATGTTTTTAAACTGGAGCAAGAGGAGTACATGAAGGAGCAAATCCCATGGACACTCATCGACTATTACGACAACCAGCCATGCATTGACCTAATCGAGGCCAAACTCGGTATCCTGGACCTGCTGGATGAAGAGTGCAAGGCCAGTTTTTATTCTCATTTATGAGCTGAAAACATTTTACCAGATAAAAACAGATCATGCAGGAGGTTATTCGTTATCTGTATGGCCTGAGTCTCATGTATGAATTTCTTTGCCTCATTTACATTTAATCACTTTTGAAAATAAATGGATTTATTTATTAATTCAGTGTTATAATTAATAATTAACGTAATGGTTTATTAGTTGCAGTCTACCTCGAGAGATCCTTGAAGTTGTAAATGATTTGGAATAGCATCAAACAAGAACCTGGTTTGATGTCCTCACTCTTCCACTTTTCGTCTCGCAGGTACCTAAAGGAACAGATCAGAACTGGGTGCAGAAGCTGTACAGCCGCCACACAAGCAGCGAGCACTTTGAGAAGCCGAGAATGTCCAACACGTCGTTCGTCGTGGTCCACTTTGCGGACAAGGTGGGTTAAGTTCAGATAGAGTCAGCTTAAAGTGGAAGCAGTTTGTAAAACTTGGTTTGGCTTGTAGAACATGCCTCAGTTATCTCACACTGGGGTTGTTACAGTAAACCACAACTAAAACCAATACTACACACTTGGGGGAAAATGGTTCCTCAAGGGTTATTTGAGGTGGTGAACAGTTCCAGGTTTCTGTGGGTTGTTCCATGTTGTAGGGTCCTACATAAATGTTCCCTGCAGGCATGGGTGTGTCAAGAGACTTAAAACCTACTAAGAATAAAACTGGAACTGAATATAAGGAGTAACAGTGTACTTCAATAATAATAGTAGATGCAGCTTAGCATAGCTTATGAAGTTTTGAGAAAAAGAGTAAATTCTCTCTGTTGGACTTTTGTCTGAACTACCAAAGAATAACATATCTTGTTTGTGTGTGTGTGTGTGTGTGTGTGTGTGTGTGTGTGTGTGTATACAGTACTGTGCAGTTTTAGTTTTAGGCACCCTATTTTTTTAGCACAAGCTTTGTTAAAACATTCGTTTTCTAGTACAAAATTAAATGTTACAGAAAAATGTTTGTATGTCATTAAAAAAGCAGCATATTATGTAAGAGACCAGACAAAAAACACAGTGAAGGCTGCTGGGAAAGTCAAAGTCTCCAGAAGAACTGTGGCTGGTTCTGCAAGATGCTCAGTAAAACTTACCAGCTAATTTCCTGCACAAATTGTACCGGAGACTACTATTTTTATTTTTTTGTCACACCAAATATTGACTTTGTTTCATTTACTACAGTTTACTGCTCTTTACTGTATTTTTTTTTTAATGTAGAAACATTTAATTTCATTATTTTGCAGGCATCTTTGCTCTTAAGCATTTCATTGCATGTGCCTAAGACTTTTGCACAGTACTGTATACTATATACAGCATGATTATTTTCCTATAGCAGCACAGCCTACAGTGTTTTAATCGTGTGTTTTAATCTTTCTTTATACCATACAGATATATATGTATACAGCTATATATGATCTTTAAGCACACTTTCACACCTATTAGTCCGTTTGTTGAGTCGAATCAGCACAAACATTTTTTTTTTTGGGGGGGGGGGGGACGGGGGGACGGTGCTCAAGCTGAAAAAAAAGGACACCCCTCTCATAATTATTTATTTAAAAACATAATAAAGTTACATACTGTATAACATCCTTTAATTTCTTACATATTTTTATTAATTTTTTTATTTTAATACCCATACACTCATGCAGATGTTTAATACTCAACATATTTCTAGAAAATTACCAATTCACAAAGAGGCAATGGACTTTAGCATTGACTATTTCTACATATAGGCAACAACAAAGAAAACAATACCACGCTGTGCATGCTTTAGTGGTCTATAAAATAAATAACCATTGAAAATCAACAAATCTTTACACAAAAATGAAAAAGGCCGTTTTCTGAATAAATAAAGTAATAAACCAACCAATCTACCCTCCAAACTACAATGTAGGCCGATGTTCGGTTGCAACAATTAGGCTAAGTGTGTTCTGTGTACTGAGGTGAAGGGAGCAGGATCATTCTCCTGCTTTACAGGATCACTCTCCTCAGTGCCTTGTCTTGGAAGATTCTGATGACCTCACTATGGCTTATCTAGATGTCTTGCTCTATGGCAAACAGGAGAAGGTCAGAGAAGGTCAGAGAGCCTTTCTTCTCCACAGAAACTTCTCAGTTTGTTCTTGATCATTTTCAGTTTTGAAAATGTGAACATTGTGAAAGCCTCAGCAGTAATTATCTGACACACAGTAAGGCCTAAACTCCACCACGAGGCATTATAAGCTAATGTTCGGCAGAGGCGTGTATTCCCATTATGACAAACACTATTTAATTACGAAACACCTCCACCTTGAAATGTACTTGCAAAAGATGCTTGTCATGAATTATGTTTTCCGTCTGCACCATCTTTTCCTTTCTCACTGATCTGTTTTCCACACAGATTTTCCACACAATGTTCTCATGAACACTGACTTTAATCAAGAATCCAGAAAGGGCTGAACTAATGATTGCCCAATGCTCGTCTCTCATTCTGCACAATTTACTCCCAACCCTTATTTAACACACCTCACCCAGTTAATCAGTGCACCAGAATATTAAAGTGAGGTGTGTTGGAGCTAAACTCCGCAGGAATGGGGTTGGGCAGCTGTGAAGAAACAAAGCAGGAACATAAATGTGATGTGTGGGAAAGGCTACAAAGTTCAGACCTTACAAGATTTTGCAGAGTTTTTTTGTGATTGTTGCACCCAAAAAGCTTGATTTTTCTGCGTCTTTTTTTTTTTTTTTTTTTTTTTCAAAATTTGCGATGCAATTTGTGGAGTTTTTTGTGCTTTTAGCGGAAAACTACTTGAATTGGTGAAATTGCAATTGCACTAAATAGTTTTGTACGGTCTTTTGCAGTGACGTTTGTTGGTAAATGAGACCTTTTAGCTGTACTCATGTTCGACACGTGAATCGAAGAGGGCTTCGGCTGATTGTGCGTTGTGATGACGTCACATGACGCATCTTGGCCCAAATCTGCAGAAAATCTGCGGTAATTTTGAAAAATTGCAAGCTCCTCCAAATAATGGGGAGTTTGCTTGATTTTGCATTAATTTCTGCGATCGCAAAATCGTGAGATCCTGGATGGACTGAGAGTCCTGTTACATTGTGGTAAGATCTGTTTGCAGGGAAAAAAAGTGAATACAACCGAGAAAAGGACTTTTGACTTGTTTTTTCTGGGCAGTAATTCACTGCAGTATATAAAATGCAGTTCTTTAGATACGTGGCATTTTTATTTAAAGAAATGTCAAAAAATTTCACCATGCTCACAGTACGGTGTCCTGTAAGTGCAAAAAAAAAAAAAAAAAAAAATTTAACAAACCGAACACAAAACAGCGTTCAAATACACATCAGAATAAACTCGAAACAGAAATTGTAGGGCTTTAGTGAACATCACATGCTCATTGCTGATTGGCTACAGCACATGTCAATCTGAGAGAATACAGAAAATACAGAGAGCTGGAGGATGTTTAGAGTGAGAGGAAATACAGTATGAGCCTAGTGTAAGGCTTATCTTTGTTGTATTTGTTTATAGTAAGAGGAAAATGACTCTGCTGATGCTTTTATTCATGCTTATTTGATCAGATCCATTCAAATGATGCTGTTGTTAGATGTGCCATTAATGAGTATATGAACACTGAAAACCCAGCTAAAGGAAGTAAGAAGAAAGAATTCCTGCTCTCTATAATTAACCAGAACTAACTTTGGTCACTAAGGTTAACTAGATAACAGATTGAAATACCCGAAAGCTTTTTCTTTAGTCATGTGATATGCTCTGTCCAATCAGCAATCAGGATGGGATGTGCAGTAAGGATCGACCCTTTCTCTTCTGAGTTAATATTGATGTGTTTCTGATTTGCTTTTTCCGTTTTTGGTATGTTAATGAGTTTTGCACTTACAGGCCACCATACTTCAGACTCCTGCTTGTGTAGCTTAGTTTAGTTTTTGTCCTGTTAGTGTTCATTATATTGCAGTGTTTAACACTAAAAACAGTTTGCCTGGTCTTGGCAGCTATGATGATACTCATTTCAGCTAGGGTGGCGATGGGAATTTCAGTTTTGTGTAACATTGGTGCAACTTCCAAAATTCTCCCTGTAACTCGTGCAATAGCAGCTTACTGTAAAAATACTAACAAGAACGTAATTGCAGTAAAATTAATACAAAAATGTATGCCATGTTGATTTGCTCTTTCAGGTTGAGTATCAGTGTGATGGTTTCCTGGAAAAGAACAGGGACACAGTGTATGAAGAACAGATCAACATCCTGAAGGCCAGCAAGGTGAGACAATATTTCCTAATAAAAGTTTTCTGAAATATCATTGGTGTCATCATCACTTTTATTAAAAAATACACTCTGATTGGAAGCAACTGATTAGATGTTCAATGTTAAAAATTATGTAAAAAAATTTTTTTTTACAGAATTTATTTTGTAGACTTTAAACTTTTTAAACTGTTTCTCCACATTTATGGCATTTGGCAGACGCCCTTATCCAGAGCGACTTACATTTATTTCATTTATACATCTGAGCAGTTGAGGGTTAAGGGCCTTGCTCAAGGACCCAACAGTGGCAGCTTGGCGGTGCTGGGGTTTGAACTCACTGAATTAAAGCACTATTCTTTACTAATACTAAAAAATAAGTTTTTTTCTTCCCGTTTATTGCCTTATTTATGTTGCTATAAACATCTTGTGAGAAAATGTAATTTGTTAATGTAGGTCGTAGTAAGGACGGACATAATTGTGTCATCTAAATATTAATAAATAAATATTGGTAATGCTTTATATTGAGGTTGCCTTAACTGATATTATTTAACGCATTCATTAACATGAACAAACCATGAACTTTAGGTTTAATATGCCATCAGTAACATTAAATATAATAAATAACAAATTGATGTTTGCAGGTTCTTTTAAAAAAAATAATAAACCAAATAATCGCCTACATTAACCAATGTTCATACTATCACTGAGTAAAATGAAGTGCACACTATGACAAACATGTTAATGAATGTGTACATTAAGAATAAATTTAAATATTATATTATATAACGGATATATATGTGGCCATGTTTAAGTGGGGCGTGGCACATGCTACAGACTTCAGCAGCCTTGTATTATACGGTAAGTTAAGAAATCTATAGACAGATCTGCATAAATATTGAAATTCCCTGTAATTTGTACGGAATAAAACACTTGGGGGTGCGCTCTTACAGGAAAATAATCTACAACGTGACCCAGAGTTACTATAAACCCTTTGACCCTGAAGTTGATTATTTTCCAATAATAGTATGTGTCGAAGTGTTTTATTCCTCTTATCCCTCAGCAATTTGCAGACTATTACAGATTTTTTTTATTCATGCTGTATGTTTTATCACTTTATAGTCAAGTTTAATGTGAAGCAAGATTACTGAAAAACAGTCGTCTGTCCTGAAGACTGTCCTGAAGACTAATTAAATGTCTCTTCACAAAAAGCTTCACAATATCAACAGTTATTTGTTTATGTGGAGCATCTTTCATAGACAGCTGTTTCTGTTCTCAACATTTTCTTCCTTCAAAGCTACATCAAAGACAGACAACCTCCTCATCGCCTCAGTTAAACCAATCTTTATTTCATAGCAGCACAAAAAAGCACATCAAGCAACACTAAGCCAAGTGTAAGAAAGCATCGAAGTGGTTATATGGATGTTGTATATCATATTTCACACTCACTAATGCCGTTCAAACCTTTATCGCTGATAATAAATGGTTGAATATTTCAGTATATGGCAGCACAGTGGCAAAGTGGGCTGCAGATCTACCGCAACCCAATGACAATTGCTCTGATGTTTGTTTCTCCCTCAGTTCCAGCTGGTGGCAGATCTCTTCCAGGAAGAAAAAGGAGCTCCGGTTTCAGCAGGCAAAACCTCCAAGATCAACGTACGTCCTGCTAAACCCATGCCCAAAAGCCACAACCGTGAGCACCGCAAAACTGTAGGCACCCAGGTGAGGCTCTGAGAGGTTACACACTGAACTGGGATTTATTCAGATTGGTAAATTGATTGGGATTTAGTTGAGAAGTAAAAAGTCTGGCCCTTTTGTGTTTATAATACATTTATAATACCTCTTTTTTCCAGTTCCGGAGTTCCTTACATCTTCTGATGGAGACTCTGAATGCTACAACTCCACACTACGTACGCTGCATAAAACCCAACGATGTCAAAGAAGCATTTGTGTAAGTTTTGTTTTTATAGATACAATAATTTTTGTTTTCTACATCTTCACCTGTGTGTCTGGGAAGGGCTCAATTTAATCAGAACTTTTCGATATTTAGGAGTATTACTCTATGGTGTGTATATATATATTATTGCTTACACATTTACATAGAATATTAAAAATCTACACAAACCTTGTAAAAGGTTTTTGTGATGTAAAAAATGAAACCAAGAGAAATTATATCAGATATTTTTCTGGCTTTAATGTGATGGCAGCCAATGGAAAATAAATAGAGAAGTTTTCAGGTGGGGGGGATGAAAAAGAAAAAGCTTACAATAACCTGGTTGCATAAGTGTATACACCCCTTAACTAATACTTTGTTAAAGTACCTTTTGCTTGTAATACAGCACGCTGTCATTTTGGCTGCGATTCTACCAACTTAGCACATCTTGCCACCCATAGCATGATGCTTCCACCACCATGCTTCAACATGGATGTGGTGTTCTTTAGGTGATAAACTCTTGAGATGAGATCCTGTACATGCTTTGTAAGCTCTATGCAGACCATGGGTTCAGCACTCAACTGAAACCAAGTCAAAAATATCTTACAGAAACAGCTGATGTTTATTTCAGGTTAATCAGAAATAATCTCCATTGACGACAGGTGTATAATAATTACTTTTGAACATGAATGTGAATGTGATTGGTTAATTCTACTTACAGTCACATGCCCCATTATAAAAGACTGTACACACTTATGCAACCAGGGTATTGTTCTTTATATTTTTTTTCTCCCTAAAGCCTTTCTATTTGTCTATGTCTATTTCATTTGAATTTTGTTGGTTCCTATATCACATGTGGTTTGCAACACATAACCTGGAGTCCATAAACCTCTTGTTATAGTAGTAATAATAATAATAATAATAATAATAATAATAATAATAACAATGCCTTTAAAAGTTGCTTTCTCAAAGCGCTTTACAACAAATCAAACAACATAATGAGGCAAAACAAAAAAATTTAACAGAACAAATACAAAAGGAAAAAAGTGAGTTAAAAAACACAAAAGAAGCACCAGGAAACCCCACAAAATTAAAAAAAAGAAAAAAAAAATTGTGAATGACTATACATATCAAGACAAGACGAGATTTAAAAGTACCTAACAACTGTGCTTCCCTAATGTCAACCTAATGTCAGTTGTACACCTGGGGTTGTGCCATTATAGGAAAATAATCAACTATGGGGTGATGTGATGTGGCCCAACACATCTTTCTTTCTTCTCTTTCTTGAAGTTAATGAGACAAAAATTCAGCATGTCCTGTTATGAAGAAACCAGAAACAGTAGAGTCAGCGAGTTACTGTTAATAGCCGGAAGTTGATTATTTTCCTATAACAGCACATCCTGATGTTTTATTCCCCTTAAACCACAGCAATTTGCCAACTATTACTTTTTTTATCAATTAAAGAATGACACATCATGCCTTTTATCACTTTATAATTACATTTGGGATCAAAAGTTAGTCCCTGGTGTCACTTACATTATAGCAGCCTCTTTTTTGTATCTTTCTTAAGGTTAATAAGACAAAATAAACACACTTAAGAAACCCACAGAAACAGCCAATTTCCCCTCCTTAAGACTTACTGACTGTTATACAGTTAGAATCAAAATTATTCAACACCCATTGCAAATCGGGTTTATTGTCAAACTATAAAGACTTTCTGCTGTTTGAAATGAACAAATCAATCAAAAGCAATTGAAATAGTTCAATACAATGAATGCTTCAAGTGGTTTCCCCAAATTCAACTGAAAATGCAACTTATAATGACTTCTCCAATTTCAAAATTATTCAACCCCCTGAATAGAATCCCTCACAACAGTACAAATATGCAAAACAGGTGTTGTCTTAAGCACACTTGATGCAACTACTCAAGGGCTTGGCAACAGGCACTGAGGTTTCAGTGAGCACAGTATGGCGCGTACTAAATGCAGAAGGTTTCCATGCCAGAACTCCCAGACGTACACCACTACTGACCCAAAAGCACAAATCGGCTCAAAATCATATAAATAAGCCACAGAAGTTTTGGGATTCTGTTCTGTGGAGAGATGAAACAAAACTGGAACTTTTCGGCACGATGGATCAGCGGTATGTCTGCAGAAAGAAGAATGAAGAAAAAACACTCTGTCCACAGTCAAGCATGGTGGTGGCTCGGTGATGCTCTGGGGCTGCTTTGCATCCTCTGGCACTGGAAACCTGCAGCGTGTGGAAGGCAAGATGGATTCATTGAAGTATCAGGAAATCCTAGGAGAAAAAGTCATGCCGTCTGTGTGGAAGCTGGAGCTTGGATGTCATTGGACCTTCCAACAGGACAATGATCCCATGCATACCTCAAATTCCACCAAGGCTTGGTTGCAGAAGAAGTCCTGGAAGATTCTACAGTGGCCATCACAGTCACCTGACTTGAACCCCATAGAAAATCTCTGGTGGGATTTGAAGAAGACAGTTGCAGCATGCAAACCCAAGAATATTACTGAACTGGAGGCCGTTGCTCATGAGGAGTGGGCTAAGATTGCGCAGGAACGCTGCCAGAAGCCGGTGTCTGGCTATGTATCTCGTTTGCAGCAGGTCATAACAGCTACTAAGTATAAAGATGCTTGCCATGAAGGGGTAGAATAATTTTGAGATTGGAAAAGTCATTATAAGTTGCATTTTCAGTTGAATTTGGGGAAACCACTTGAAGCATTCGTTGTGATGAACTAATTCAATTGCTTTTGTTTGATTTGTTCATTGCAAACAGCTGAAAGTCTGTAAATTTTGACAATAAACCTGATTTGCAATGGGGGTTGAATAATTTTGATTGCAACTGTAAAGTGCTGACACTAGAGACTCCTTCCATAAATGCTTTACAGAAAATGTCACCACATCAATGATACATTTTCTGTTTGTTATATAACAGTAAGATTTCTTAATCCATATATATGATTAGGTTTAGATTCTTGTATATTATTCAACAGCACGATGGTATAAATGTAAAGTAATAGTTAGTTTGTTTATTGTAAGAAATGAGGACCCAATTTATTGCTCATTATTTTTAAATTTCATTTTTAGACTCAGTCTGCAGTCCCTGCAGATGCTGTATTCTTCTCCGTCTGTGTACATTATAGTGTTACATTATAGTGTTCAGTTTTCCTGAAGAATTGTGTGTAAACCTTTGAGGGGCTTGTTTGTCCCTCCTGCACATTCTTGAAGACAAGAGCCTCTTCATGAAGCTTAAATTGAGAGCGGTTTCTAAGTCACATGCTGCGAGGGTTCTCACAGACAGAAGGGAGCTGTATTCAGAGCTCTGAGTCAGTCAAGCTCAATGTCCTTAAGTGTCTGAGAGTCTACAGCTTTCTAAATGCCTCTCTCACTAGAAACATGCACGATGCTTAAGGAAAAGTTAAGGTAGGGTTTCCATGTTTCCATCCTGAACCATCCTGGACTTTTTCTAGAGATGTTTTTTTTTTTTTTTTTTTTTAAAGAGTAAATGTGTTTAGCTGCTTATTTTTGTATAATTGTTGATAAGTGTTTGTTTCATAGGTCTTATTGATTGTGTATGCAGGTTTGATTCCAGAAGAGCCGTCCAGCAGCTCCGAGCATGTGGTGTTCTGGAGACCATTCGCATCAGTGCTGCAGGATATCCATCCAGGTGACTGTTACATATATTTGAACTGAGCTTTTTTTTTTTTTTTTTTTTTAAGAGCTTAGTAAAGCTACAAATCCAAATAATTAGGTCCAATAAATTCTTCTGACTAGTCTAACGACACAGGTTGTTCGACTTTCCTGAATTCTCTATTTGAACAATATCAATTTACTATTCAAATGTGGGATTAATTAACCACATTTTTTATTGATTACATAAGGAATAAAACATTTTACAGCATGCTGTTAGTAAAATAATCAACAACGCGATGGTGTGAGGTGGCCCATTGAGAAGCAGAGTTACTGTCATCACCTGGAAGATTTTTGTCACCACCTGGAAGATATTTTTGTTTGTTTAGTTGTTAAGTAAGGGGGGAAAAAAACCTTGGTGGTGTGCTGTTATAGTAAAATTATCAACAACGGGGTGGCGTGGCCTGACACAAAGCGAAGTACACAGTGAAGTGTTTTACTCTTCTTATACCACAGCAATTTTCCAGTGGTTAAAATCTTTAAATGTATTTATTTTTAAATGTAACATGTAAGTTAATTCCTGTTATCACTTACATTATAGCAGCTATAAACAGTCCTTCCCTCATCAGCCTTTCTTTTTTCTCTTCCTTGAAGTTAATGACACAAAAATTCAGCATGTTATGAGGAAACCAACAACAGCAAAGTCAGCGAGTTACTGTTACCACCCGGAAGTTGATTCTTTTCCTATAACAGGAAAAGAAATTTTTATTCCTTTTAAACCACAGCAATTACATTTTCTTTATTTATTAAAGAAAATGTAATTGCTGCCATTTTTAAAAATGTATTCATAGTTCTGTTTAATATTATAGAATGTCTGGGAAACAGATGATCATTAACAACAGCTATAAACGGTCGTTTCATCGCTTTCTCTTGTAATAGTTAATACAAAAAACAAAAAAAACACAAAAAAACACAGCTTGTTACTAAGAAACCAGCTCTCTGTCCTGAAGACTGTGCCGAAAAACTTGTTACAGCATTACCTCAGACTGTTACAAAGCACTTACACTAGAGACTCCTTCCTTATATATATTTTTTGTCTTGCTTATGCGGCGCGCCAGCCATACAAGTCCCTGTGAATGAGCTGTAACTATAGAAACAATAATGTATTAGCGCAAGTATTTAACAGTAATACTCACCGATATGTAACAACTATCATTTCAGGTGGACGTACCCAGATTTCTTTAACAGATACCGGGTGCTGATGAAGAAGAAAGACGTGAGTGCTGATAAGAAGCAGGTGTGCAGAAACCTGTTGGAGACTTTGATCAAGGTAACACTTTCACTTTTCCATTTTACACTGATGCAGTGGTAATGTACATACAGCGGATATACAGTGGAAGTCTACACACCCCTGTTAAAATGGCAGATTTTTGGGATGAAAAAAAAAAAAACCCAAGATAAATCGTCAGAACTTTTTCCACCCACACTGTGAAATTACATCATATAAAAAATTAAGTGAAAAGAAACATTTTAGTGAAAACTAGGAAAAAATAAAGTTGAGATACGGTGGCTAGACGGAAGTTCTTTCTCACAAAAAAACATCCAAACCCAACTAAATCACCCCAAATCATGTGACAAAATGTGGTATGGTCTGATGAGAACTATTCCAAAAGGGTATAATAATAATAATAATTCCATAAGTCGAAAAGGTATGATTGGTGCACAAAAAGCACATCACCAAAAGAACACCATACCCACAGTGAAACATGGTGGTGGCAGCATCACACCAGGGCTGCTTTTCTTCAGCCAGAACTGGGGCTTTTATAAAGGAGGAAATCATGAATAGCTACATATACCAGGAATTTCACCTTTCAGCATGACAGTGACCCAAACCATTCATCCAAATCAACAAAGGAATGGCTTAACCAAAAGAAGATCAGAGTTTTTGAATGACCTCACCCAGACCTGAATCCAACTAAAAATCTTTGGGGTGAACTGAAGCGGGCTGTGCACAGGAGATGCCCTCACAATTTTGATGGATCTAGAATGTTTTTGCAAGAAAGAGTGGGAAAATATTGCCAAGTCAAGATGTGCCACGCTGATAGACCCTTACCCAAAAAGACTGAGTGGTGTAATAAGATCAAACGGTGCTTCAACAAAGTATTAGTTTAGGGGTGTGCACACACTGCAACTAGGTTATTGAAAGTTTTTATTTATTTATTTATTTATTTTTTCCACTCTATTTGTATACTTTGCTATTGCATATTAAAGCTGGGAAAAAATCTGACATGATTTATCTAAGTGTCATTCATTTATTTCACAACAACCCTGCCATTTATTTAAGAGGGGTCTGTTGACTTTTTATATCCATTATAAAGCAGCCTCATGGCTCCAGATGATTTTCTTTACTCTTCTTTTTCATTTGAATGCGAATGTGAGATGTAGTGCAGTGATTCATCACCGGCGAGGCTGATTACTCAGTTTCTCTCCAAGCCTCTGAGCTATCCTCTCTAAAATATGACATACGCTAGCTGAAATCCGGTCACGTGGGTTTTTTTGTTTTGTTTTGTTTTGGCTGCTATGCCGCTTTTGGCGTTTTCAAACTATCGTCCTTCATCTGAGCAATATTGATCAATTTTCATCTGTGAACTTCACTGCCCCCCGCTTCAGTGAGTTTTCTAATGGCTTCAGCTTTCTTAGCTCAGCATTTCCACACTCAGCGCCATCCAAAAGCAGAGAGCCGGCTGATAAACAGCGTAATCAGCATGGCTTCTCAGGATATCAGGATGAGGAGATGAGGGGCTGCACAAGCAGAGGTTATTAAGCTAAGATTTGGATGTTTGTTTACTTCTCTATTCGATTTGGTTAATTTGTTTTTATTTCACACAGAAAAAAACGTATAATTGCTGCTATGGTGAAGTTTTCTTTGAGGAGACGTTTATTTACCGTTTATGGAAGGAGTCTCCAGTGTCAGAGGGAACTTTAATGTTTCCAACATAAAATTCTTCAGGACAGAGGTGTTTACACTTTATGGGTTTAGGATCTGCAAAGAGGAGTGGGACAAAATCCCTCCTGAGATGTGTGCAAACCTGGTGGCCAACTACAAGAAACGTCTGACCTCTGTGATTGCCAACAAGGGTTTTGCCACCAAGTACTAAGTCGAAGGGGTCAAATACTTATTTACCTCATTAAAATGCAAATCAATTTATAACTTTTTTGAAATGCGTTTTTCTGGATTTTTTTGTTGTCATTCTGTCTCTCACTGTTAAAATACACCTACCATTAAAATTATAGACTGATAATTCCGTTGTCAGTGGGCAAACGTACAAAATCAGCAGGGGATCAAATACTATTTTCCCCCACTGTACACCTACAGGGTCATATTTCCTCAATGCAGCTTCTTTCTGAATTAACGCAGTGTGTCATAGCATGCATTCGAAAACATTCAATATTTCATTACTCAACATAGATTTGTTTTTATACTTTCATGTATACTTTTAAGTTTAAACTGTTATTGAATGAATGATTACAGCTCAATTTTTGCATAGGTTGTGACCCCTTTTTAATTCCATCCAGGATCCAGATAAGTTCCAGTTCGGAAAGACTAAGATCTTCTTCCGAGCGGGTCAGGTGGCGTACCTCGAGAAGCTCAGAGCCGACAAGTTCCGCTTCGCCTGCATTAAGATGCAGAAGACAGTGCGAGGATGGCTGCAGAGGAGACGCTACCAGAAGATCCGCAAGTCGGCCATCTTGCTGCAGAGATACGGCCGCGGCTTCCTGGCACGCAGGTGAGGAGATGTGTTTGGGTACGGATGTAGATTTAGATCCCTAATGAGCAAACCAGAGGCAATGGCAATGAGACGACATGAGGGAGAAACCTTGAGAAGAACCAGACTTCTTCTGGGTGGCACTAGACAGTTGAATAAAATCATTATAAATCATTATCCAGGTATAGAAGAGTCAAGACAAACAAAAAAGTGTGATGAATGGATAGTCAATGTGAGCAGACTGTGAATAATCTTTATGATTACAGCAGCAGTTTTTAGGTACAAGTTTACAGTGTCCAATTAGATAATGCAGCTTTGCCTTTATTTACTGTCACCACCGCTGAGTCTCTCTGTCTCTCTGTCTTTCTGTCTTTCTTCTTACTGGTATGTCATTTTCTTTCTCATCTTCTTTCTCCTGTTCTCTCCCATTTTCTCTCTCTTATTCTCCCTGTGATTCTTCGTCACTCTTACTATGTTGCGGCGTTCTCTCTCTCATTCTCCCTCATGTTCTCTGTCTCATTCTCTCACTTTCTCTCTCATGTTCTCTTTTACATTCTCTCTCATGTTCTCCCTTGTTCTCATCCATCTTCCCTCTATTCTTTTCCATCTTCTCTCTCTTGTTCTCTCCCTCTGTTTCTCTGTCACACTTACTATGTTGTGTTCTCTCTTTCGTTCTCTCTTGTTCTCTTCCTTCTTCTCTCTTGTTCTCTCTCATCTTCTCTCTTGTTCTCTCTCATCTTGTCTCTCATGTTTTCCCTCTGTTTCTCTGTCACTCTTATTATGTTGTGGTGTTCTCTCTTTTATTCTCCCTCATGTTCTCTGTATTATTCTCTCTCGTTCTCCCTCTTGTTCTCCGTGTTACTCTCTCTCGTTCTCCCTCATGTTCTTTGACTTGTTCTTTCTCATGTTCTCTTTTGCATTCTCTTTCATGTTCTCGCTCATGTTGTCTTTTCCATTTTCTTTCATGTTCTCTCTCAAGTTCTCGCTCTCACATTCTCTCTCATGTTCTCGCTCTCTCATTCTCTCTCATGTTCTCGCTCTCTCATTCTCTCTCTTTTTCCGCTCTCGTGTTCTCTCTCCCGCTTGTTACTGTGTTGTCTTATTCTCTCTGATGTTTTTTCTCTGTCTTTGTGTCTTTCAGGTATGCAGAACAGTTGCGTCTCACCCGAGCAGCTCTTATCTGTCAGAAGCAGTACAGGATGGTGAGGGTCCGGCGTGCGTATCTGACCATCCGCAAGGCTACGATCACCATCCAGGCCTTCACACGGGGCATGTTCACACGCCGCCTGTACCAAGAGGTGCCACACTGCTCCATGTTTCTCTTAACTTCTGCTCTTTCGCTCTTTCTTTCGTTCTTTCTTTCTTTAGTTACTTATTTAGTGCTTTATCTCTCTCTCTTTCTCTCTCTCTCTCTGTCTCTCTCTCTCTCTGTTCCACTGCTGCTCACACACCAGCTGTGCTGCGAATAGTTTAGACATTTGGAAACAACACACACTATATTGACAAATTAATGTTCTGAAAAAGGTTGTGTAACCTCACTTGTTTTCCGCGAATATAAATCAGTTTATTCTGTAATGTACAGTGCCCTTTGTGTGCTTGGGTTCACACTGCACTCACATTCTATAGTGCATGTTTTCTCATATTTCCTTTTTTCTTTTTTCCTCTCAACCCATTCAGTACCGGCTGCACCACAAGGCCAGTGTCGTCCAGAGAACAGTGCGTGGATGGCTGCAGAGGAGGAAGTTCCTTCGTGCCCGAAACGCAGCAGTGGTGCTACAGTGTGCTTACAGGCGTGTACTCGCCAGGCGACAGTTGAAACAGCTGAAGATCGCGGCTCGCTCGGCAGAACACTTCAAGAATCTCAACGTCGGCATGGAGAATAAGATCGTCCAGCTTCGGAGAAAGATGGACGATCAGGTACAGTGCTCGGAACGCATTCCTCATGCTCTCAGAATCCAGTCTGAGGCACACTTTATATTGTCTATACACTGAGTTGCCAGTTTATTAGGTACATTTCTCATAGAGGTGCATAGCAGTCGATAATTGTATATCTACAGTTCATCAGCCCTTCTTAACCTTGTCCATCAGTGCAAAGCATCACTGAGCAGATATCAATTCAGTTCAAGTTTATATTTTCTTTTCTTAGTACAGGGAAATGTGTCAGTTATTGTATTCCTTTACATGATAATCACACACACACACTGCATATATAGAAATGGTCTTAGCATTCATTTCCAAATGGGTTATTTGGCTTTTAGTGCACAGAGTAGACTCAGAGTGTAAATGTTCTTTGTTTTTTTTTATTATTTATTTATTTTTTATTTATTTTTTTTTTTTAAACCCACCACCCTCAGAGGACAATTAGGTCTCTGTTAGGGATATATAAGGTTATATTTCTATGGGCTATTTAAAGCCACTCCTAAGAGATGTAGAGGAAAAATAGAAGGAAAGAATGGACGAGAAAGAAAAGATATTTTTATATTATACAGTGGGGTCCAAAAGTCCGAGAGCACTGGTGAAAATGCTTCAATTTTACATTCTTTTCTAATTTAATACACTGATTTTCATTACAGATCATATTACTGACAACAACTTGAGTGAAAAGTAGAATCTTTGAAATATTTACATGAATTTCAGAGTTTCTTAGTATTTGGTACGTCCCCTTTTTTGCTTTAATGACAGCGTGAACTCGAGCTGGCATGGACTCCACAAGTTTGTGCAAAACCTTATGATCCATTTTATGATTCAAATCCATCAGTGTGTCATCTGAACACATGATTCAATCGAAGGGCTTAAGCATGAGGAAATCTGACCTTTTGTACAAAACAGTTAACATGGTGAATATTAAATATTCAAGATATTTGCTTTCTTTGTTTTAAATATTTTAAAATTCTAAAACCTTCCAACTTTAAATGAAAAAAAAAAACCCAGATTTTAAATGTGGCCTCAGACTTTTAGACCCCACTGTAAAAAAAAAAAAAAAAAAAACGAACAAAAAAAATGCATATGCACATGAATAAAAGTACACACATAATTTGACACCAAAACAGAGACAAATAAATGGGTGAAATTTTATTTCCAATTATAATCATTTAATTTTTTTTGGTAGTTCCACGATACCTTAATATTGGACGATTTATCAACCTCTATATCATTTGCCTGCTCATTAGTCAATAAAGTTGATGCTTAGCTAAACCCTGACCCTTATTTGTTTGTGCAGAAACTCGAGTATAAGGTTCAGAATGAGAAGCTGTCCGTAGTCAACACTTCTTTGGTCACGGAGGTCAGCAAACTGCAGAAGGAGCTGGAGACGGCACGCAATTGTAAAGGCGAGACCACACAGCTGAGCTCACTGCAGGACGAGTTGGAGAAACTGAGGGCGGAGCTACAGGACGCACACGCCCAGAGGAAGAAGCTCGAGGAGGAGCACAGCACTGAGAAGCTGGGACTGGAACAGGTAAACAGTAACGCTTAAGGATAAAGCTTTAAAGCTTTTGGTCTTGCTTATTAGAGCAAAACAGATCAGTAAAGGGTAAAAACTAAACACACTGATTTAAGAGGGGCGTAGGGTGCATAAGAGGTCATAGGTTACATAACTAATGCACATCTTTTATTGGCTTGTAATAAATTCAGGCAAACTGTTAGTGATTTACAACAAAACTGACTTGATTGATCAGAGCATTCTATGATATTAAGATATGCCTGATTGATTTCTTAAAAAATATAAATTTGTGCTTATTTTCTTTGGTTTCTTGTACGTTTCCCACCACAAATAGAATTTACATGTAACCTGTTGATATTATGTAGTTTATTAATATTTTTAAAACATTTTTTATATCTCAAATCAACTCTGAAGCAATGGATCACATGAAACTACAAGAATCCGACTCGTTTAATGTGCCATATTTTCTTACATATTTTAGATGTCACTTTAAAAAGAAAAAAGAAAAAGAAACTCAGTAAGGTTGTCATGTCCTTCTCAATCCGGCTCTGTCAATCTTCTGTTTTCTCATGTGAAGAAAAATCCTGTCTCATGACACAACATTTATGCAGAATGGCATTTTTTTCCTGTTTCCACCATAATTTTTTATCCGCATTTTGAAAGTACATTTTGAAATCCTTCAGATGGAAACCTTCCCGATGATAGGCTTTTATGATAATGTCGATAAAGCACGTTATTATTCTATTCGGTTGATGAGCTGATTGAGAGTAGAGCGCTGATGAAAGCTCTGTTCTGCCCTCTTCAGAGAGTCCAGGAGCTGGAGAGAGAAAACTCTCTGCTGAAGGAGGAGAAAGAAGCGATGAACCAGAAGATCCTTCGCCAATCGCAGAGCTCCGGAGGTGAGTTTCACGCATCACTGCACCTGCGTCTCTGAACACACACCCCGTGTGAGTATCGTATGAAGCCGAAGTAAAGGTAAACTGCCCCGAGGGCCGGGCTGGTATCGTTTCCCCACATAAGAGGGGTCTCTGTGCAGAAGTAGGACGAGAGAGAAGCTGCATTGAGTTTCAGAGAAGGAATGCAGGACACCATTTTTACCTGCTCTTTAGCGGAGCATTGTTTTGGGCTGGTTCACAGGCAAGAATGATACTCGAAACCAAAGGTTAGGGTTTTTAAATCAAAATAAACATTTTCTGTGTTCAGTTTTGTTCCTAATGTTCATTTCTTATTAAAGCCAAGCTGTCTCTTTTTATGCTTGAATAATGCTTTCAGTAATAGTCATATGGCCTCTGCTGAATAACTTTATTTAACTGTAGACTATTGGCCGTGTCCTGGGTCTGAAACGAAGACTGTTTGACTTTATTCAGTTATCTCCAATCTCTTAGCTTCTGGTTGTTCTTATTAAACTTCGAAATTCACAAGATGATGATGTTCTTTTAGATGCTTTTTTTTTTTGTTTGTTTGTTTTTTAAAAAAGGCTTTAATGTGAAGCTAGCAGAGGAAAAAAGTTTTAGTTCACAGTCAGCCCTTTGTGTCTGTGTGTGTGTGTGTGTGTGTGTGTGTGTGTGTGTGTGTGTGTGTGTGTGTGTGTGTGTGTGTGTGTGTGTGTGTGTGTGTGTGTGTGCGTGTGTGTGTGTGTGTGTGTGTGTGTGTGTGTGTGTGTGTGTGTGTGTTGGGTTATGCTTGTAGGCTTATGTAACCTGGTCACATTGTCATATCAAACTTTGTCACAGATACATTCAAGGGGGAAAACATAGAAACGGTAAAATGTAAGAACCAAAACAACACAGTACTTAATAAGGAGTATAATGGAGTTTTTGAAGAATTGAAGTTTAAGAAAAAACACACTTCAAGCTTCACCCACTTCCTAGTTAACTTTTATAAATTTCCAACTCCTTTTTGCTGCATATGACAGAATCCAGCTCCTCCCTCTCTATTTAAAAACACCATTAACAGAAGAATGGATGAAAGCGTTTTGCAAAAGTACAAGCCCCAACACCTGCACTTAGATTTCCATTAAAACTCTGGTGTAAGCAGGTAGTTTTCTGTACAGACAAACATAATTCTAACAAAATTCCTGTTCATGGTAATCACACATACACTTCAAATGTGGTGGAGATGCTGAAAGACAAACTATATAGCACTTAACTACAGGAACACTAATGGGACAAACACTAAATTAGTTTTTAAATGCAGTT
Organism: Cranoglanis bouderius; assembly: GCA_023630585.1. NCBI lineage: Eukaryota > Metazoa > Chordata > Actinopteri > Siluriformes > Cranoglanididae > Cranoglanis > Cranoglanis bouderius. The sequence goes on along the minus strand of CM042541.1, from coordinate 17,913,898 downwards.
TTATAGCAATACAAATGTAAATTACCAGCACCTAGTATATTAAAGTGACGTATAGAACAATGCGAAAATACGAGAGATTTTCTTTCTATTACTGTCCGGAAAATAGGTGAAATATTCCCTGTAATATTATTCACCTGCCTGTTTTCAGCATCCTGTACTAACTTATCATTCTTCTGTTTTATTATGCAATCCGAATTCATGATTAGATACCAGTCTGTGCAATGAAAGGATGTGAGTTGTGACAAATTTATTAGTAAACTTTGATCCTGTCATAAAAATCCTAAGTATTAGTGCCATTATGGTTTGGAAAGGACTGTTAAATGGGCTTATAAAGCTAATTATGTTGTTTCTTTGATCTGTTCACCTGTATTTCACTGTAAATGCATTTTTACGGTGTAACATGTTTACCTTACGATAACAAATAATGTGCCAGTACTAGTGCCAGTGGGGCTTGTCACAGCTTTAGTCATTGGGAAGGTCTGTATGGCTCTGGTTGTGTTAGGCAAACATGCCTGAGTGGTGTTAGGTGTAACAGGAGGAAATCATATGGAACCAGTGGCACTGAGCATGCATTAATGGTGCCAGTGGAGCTCGCTACAGCCTTATTCACTGGGAAGGTCTGTATGTTTTTGGTTGCGTTAGGCATGTTGGCAAGGCTGAAGGATGAGCGAGGTAATCCTATGGGCACCGGAGGAGGTACGACATGCCATAATGTCAACATGTGTAATTAATGCGTGCTTTTGGGACCCATTTAAAATATCTTATAAAATCAACGCATTTCAAATTCATCTAGCTAATGAGAAGCTTATCCCTTGAAATAAGTGTTTAACTGGTGTGTGTGTGTGTGTGTTTTGCAGGTAAGGATGGCAGTTTGTCTCAGAAAGAGGCTAGTCTACAGGCTGAGCTGGATGACGAGAGACTGCGCTATCAGAACCTGCTGAAGGAGTTTTCCAGACTGGAGCAGAGATATGACAACCTTCAGGAAGAAGCCACTTATGCCAAAGTAAGACATACCATATTTGATTTGATATATACAGTATCTCACAAAAGTGAGTACACCCCTCACATTTTTGTAAATATTTTATTATACCTTTTCATGGGACAACACTGAAGCAATGACACTTTGTTACAATGTAAAGTAGTGAGTGTACAGCTTGTATAACAGTGTAAATTTGCTGTCCCCTCAAAATAACTCAACACACAGCCATTAATGTCTAAACTGCTGGCAACAAAAGTGAGTACACCCCTAAGTGAAAATGTCCAAATTGGGCCCAAAGTGTCAAAATTTTGTGTGGCCACCATTATTTTCCAGCACTGCCTTAACCCTGTTGGGCATGGAGTTCACCAGAGCTTCACAGGTTGCCACTGGAGTCCTCTTCCACTCCTCCATGACGACATCACAGAGCTGGTGGATGTTAGAGACCTTGCGCTTCTGTTTGAGGATGCCCCACAGATGCTCAATAGGGTTTAGGTCTGGAGACATGCTTGGCCAGTCCATCACCTTTACCCTCAGCTTCTTTAGCAAGGCAGTGGTCATCTTGGAGGTGTGTTTGGGGTCGTTATCATGTTGGAATACTGCCCTGCGGCCCAGTTTCCAAAGGGAGGGGATCATGCTCTGCTTCAGTATGTCACAGTACACTCCCCAGTGCCGGCAGCACTCATGCAGCCCCAGACCATGACACACCCACCACCATGCTTGACTGTAGGCTAGACACACTTGTCTTTGTACTCCTCACCTGGTTGCCACCACACACGCTTGACACCATCTGAACCAAATAAGTTTATCTTGGTCTCATCAGACCACAGGACATGGTTCCAGTAATCCATGTCCTTAGTCTGCTTGTCTTCAGCAAACTGTTTGCGGGCTTTCTTGTGCATCATCTTTAGAAGAGGCTTCCTTCTGGGATGAGAGCCATGCAGACCAATTTGATGCAGTGTGCGGCGTATGGTCTGAGCACTGACAGGCTGACCCCCCACCCCTTCAACCTCTGCAGCAATGCTGGCAGCACTCATACGTCTATTCTGCAAAGCCAACCTCTGGATATGATGCTGAGCATGTGCGCTCAACTTCTTTGGTTGACCATGGCGAGGCCTGTTCTGAGTGGAACCTGTCCTGTTAAACCGCTGTATGGTCTTGGCCACCATGCTGCAGCTCAGTTTCAGGGTGTTGGCAATCTTCTTATAGCCTAGGCCATCTTTATGTAGAGCAACAATTCGTTTTTTCAGATCCTCAAGAGAGTTCTTTGCCATGAGGTGCCGTGTTGAACTTCCAATGACCTGTATGAAAGAGTGTGAGAGCGATAACACCAAACTTAACACACTTGCTCCCCATTCACACCTGAGACCTTGTAACACTAACGAGTCACATGACACCGGGGAGGGAAAATGGCTAACTGGGCCCAATTTGGACATTTTCACTTAGGGGTGTACTCACTTTTGTTGCCAGCGGATTAGACATTAATGGCTGTGTGTTGAGTTATTTTGAGGGGACAGCAAACTTACACTGTTATACAAGCTGTACACTCACTACTTTACATTGTAGCAAAGTGTCACTTCGTCAGTGTTGTCCCATGAAAGGATATAATAAAATATTTACAAAAATGTGAGGGGTGTACTCACTTTTGTGAGATATTGTATATATTTATATTATATTAACACACTAACTGATTTTATTTTAACCTTGGCATTCGAGTCACTATCTTTATTTCTGGCTGCACATACAGGCTCTAAAAGATATGGCCTCACACCTGGGATGAAATTTTCATCTTCCTGCACTAGCAGGATTTCCTCCATGTCCTCTAATAAATAAATAGATACATAGATAGACAGATAGACAGATAGATAGAACTTTACTGTCATTGCACAGTACAGGTATTCAGCAGCGAAATACAGTGAGGAACAAAACAAGAGGGATGGTTGCTGGAAGCGATCAAGCAGTCCTCCATGATCGACTGCAGGCTAGCAACTAGCTCTGACTCCGTGTTTGTTTTGGAACGCCCACGTTTCATAAGCCAATCAAATTTTGATGGACGAAACCAAAGTCTGATCCATGCACCCTGAAATATGTCACATTGCACAAAAAAGGTGCTCGAATATATCTATAATAACAGTTCATTTGCAGGGCCTTGTATGGTGGATACTCCAATTATAAGCAATCAGGCAAATGAGGCACCTGTACTCTATGTCAGTTGAAATTCCCATTTTCTTGAACTAGCATTCACCTTCAATGCTGAAACTATGTAATTAACTTTTTTATAAATAAGTTTTTTTCCCTATTTTTCTCCCCAATTTGTTCACCTGCCAATTCCCACCCACCAGCCAGCTCTCTGTTATCATAAAACTAGGGAGGGTGAAGGCTAATACATGCTTCCTCCAAGACACGTGAAGCCAGCCAACCCCCCTGAGCAAACAGACACCTGTGATTGGCTACTGTGTCACTGTGATTGACATGGGAGAGAGAGTATGCTGTCCATTGCCATCCAGAGCACGAGGCCAGTTTTGCTCCCTTGGCTCCCTGCCATGGATGGCCGTGGCATCATCGGGATTCGAACTGATTATTTTATGCTAAATATTTCATATAAAGTTGCCTTAACAGTTGGAATAGTACACCTACCATAAATACACTAACAAAAGTGCATCTTATCATTAGGTTCATGCAGAAATGATACCTAAATTATATATGAGCTTAGCTCTACTTAAAGCGCTCAAAAGTAATGGCGCCAAGTACTAATTCTTTAGTTCAAGTACTAATTCCTAATATCTCCCTCTCTTTATTCCTGTAGTTTGTTCCAGGCCATCGGAGGAGCCCATCCATCCAAAGCAGCTTGGGCTCTGACTCCACTTTCCCCTCCATCTCTATGTCTGAGGTGGGAGACACTGAGGACACCATTCAGCAGGTGGAGGTATGGCTGATTCTCATCACTTTATTCATCACAGCTAACCATGCATGTACTAAATAAAAAACAAAATGCAATTTTTATGATCCCTCGTATTATTTTTAAATTATTAACATTTTGCAGATTCTGCAAGGTATATGTAAACCTATGGCTTCAACCGTACATACATGATAAACTTTAAACTTTATCAATTTCATCATCATCGTCTTTACTGTAATTGGCCTGGAAACTAGAAAAGCCTGACGATGAGGATACGTCTGCCTTTTTAGATGAGTTATACAGTATGAGTCTCAGTGTTCGCCTTCATCCCTGTATAGGACATGGGACTGGAGAAGGCAGCCAACGACATCAGTGTATTCATGAAGCTGCAGAAAAGAGTACGAGAGCTGGAGCAGGAGAGGAAGAGACTCCAGACCAACCTGGAGAAGATGGAGGAGCTCTGCAAGCAAAAAGTTAGTGTCATGCACACACTAAAGGTTGCATTCAAAGTTGAGTCAAAAGTTATGTTAACATTTACGCAGGGAACATTCCATATTTAGACTTGGATTAGGCAGAAAAAGTCCTTATTCTTTTATTTCTTTATTTTGCATGCTTAACAACTTAATATGACAATTGCAATGACGATAAATTAAGGATATTAAATGACAGGTGTGACTGACAGTTTTTTCATTCTTTTACTGTGCTAATTTGAGCTTTAGAATTAATGAATTGTAGCCATGTTTTGGTTAATTTGCTTTATTCTCTAGATTCTGCAGTTCCTCATTTTATTGTAATAAACAGTTTGCCATATAAAATTCAATCCTCACAATTAAATATAATGTCTTGTATGTATGTATAAAGTATGTATTTAAAGCTGCAGTCCTGAACTTTTGCCTCTCTATCACCATCTCTGTTTTAAACATGAAATTGCAAGTTACTTGCAGATTTTTTTTATTTTTTATTTTTTTATTTTAAATTTTTTTTTATGTGGGTTGTGCTTCGGCACTGCTCCTCTGCGCGGATGAATCTGATGGTTTGAGGTATTCGTAATCGTTGTATATTAGCTCCAATACTTGACATCGGAGGTGGTGGGGGATACGGTTTTCTTAGAGTAGAGGTGAGTTGCTCTCGCTCATAGCCAGCAGAAAATAAGTGCAATTTACCACACTGACCATAGCAAAACAAACAAAAACCACATCAACATTGGAAACTTGATACCTAGCTGTATCAAGCGAACAAGTGCGCTAATGTTAGCTAGCTACCTACTGAACCACTGAAATGTCTGACCTGTTCAGCAGAAAAAAAGCCATCTCTGCATCGATCTTCAGTCCCTACAGATCTCTGAGTTTTCCCACCTCTCGTTTTAGCACGGGCTCTGTTGCTTTCCCTTTTTGACTGCAGGCTCTCCGCAGTTCAGGGTTTCTTGGTTTTGACAACCGCTGATTCCCCAGATGTCAACGAGGATTGCGTTTAGAACGATCCAGATTAAAAGCAGCCATCTATATGACAAGTTTAAATTCTAAGCAACTGTTGTAAGAACAAGCTACAAACAGTCCACCATCCTCAGCCCCCACATATGCAATATAGTAGCCAGCTCTTCTTCTTTCTGTGTACGGACGTGACGTAACCACGCAAAGGCCCGTGAAATCTGACCCGACAGCTCATATTGTGAATCATTATTAGAAGCTTACTGTCGTGAATTGGGGTAAGATAAGGAGACAGTTTTGAACACTAATTTTCTAGGTACTTGCGCAATAATTAATTGTTGTTCATTTTTAACAAAAAAAAGTTCCATACTGCAGCTTTGATATTGCCCTCAAAAGCCATGATACAATTTTTTGAGTGCATTTATACATTTATATTTATAGAGCTGTTTTTACTTTCACATATCAGCTCAAAAAGACATAAATGTCAGGCACCAAACATGTCTTGGTCGATCGACAATATTAGAATTCTCAGTGAACTATTTCTTTAAGAATTGGAAATCTTTTTCTATTCGACCTGATTGTTTTGTGTGTGTTTTGATCTGTATGTGAACAGAAAAGTGTCTTTTTTAAAAAAAAAAATAAAGCATGGCAGTGCCATAATCAAATAATTTGTAAGCTTAATTATATAAGGTAGCAGTTACTGTTTAACTTTGGACTCTGTCACCTCTTTGCCCAGGGTGATAAGTATTTATCATATTGATAGATTTCCTAACAGAAAACACATCTCCTATCTTATCGCTGTAAACATGTTTATCGTTTTTTTTTTTTTTCCATATGATCTCTCAGGTGATTGAAGCAAAGCGCTCGACGTCAGAGGCAGACACAAATGCAGATCTGGCATACAACAGTCTCAAGGTTTACACACACACACACACACACACACACATACGCGCACACTCATACACATCCTTCTTTTAGACTGACAACCACTCGACATGTCTGTGCTCGTGTTAATTGATTTGTGCTGCACTTTGGCTGCGCTGGTGCTGCTGACTCTGCTGCCTATCAGACTGTGGGTGAGTGGAAGCACAGTGAAGAGGTCAACCTAGAAAAAGGATTTTTTTTTTTTTTTTTTTTTTTTTTTTTTTTTTTTTTACATCTGTGAACATTTAATATGGTTTAAAATTTGCTGTTGGAGTTAGGACTTTGCACGGTGAGAGCATAATAGTTCTTTTTTTTTTTTTTTTTATTGGCGTCAATAATGACAGCCTAAATTGCATAAACAGGGTTTAAATGGACAGCTGTATTTATTAGGACTTTACTACTTTATCAGAATATAGAATTAATAAAGGTTAAAAGTCAGAACGGTTTTATTACAGCGCCAAAGCTCTTTGCGCTGTCAGACTCTGCTATGAGCTGTGCATTTAACGTGTCCACTTTAACGTGACAGACCACAAATGTAGTCAAGTTTGATGTCTGAAGTGTGCCTAAAGGCAAAGTGTATAATATTTATATTACATTGAGAAAAGGAGATGCACATTTTGAACTAATACATGTTTTTCCACTAATATTATCTTAACATATACTTTTTTTGACCATTTTGGTTGCCTGTGATACTAGAGATATGTGATATGACAAACTCTTAAATTAAATCTTCTTGATTTAATTTATACATTTATACTAAACTGCATCTCTTTTCTATTGTCAAAATTAACAAGGGTGCTTGGCAGCTAGAATATGGTGTAATGTCAGATTCTGTCAGAAAAATGTGTGTTTATGGGCCTATTTTTCAAAGAATTTACAAACTAATTTTACCTTCCACTTTTTTAAGGCCCCATCTCAAAGACATCATTGTACAGATCTCTTTTCATTCATTTTCTCTTTCTCCATCACAGTCACTCACATACCCATATGCACAATCATATTTCAGAGTTTGAAGTCAGTAAATTGTTTTCTAGCTCTTCTTTGCTGGTGTTCACACTTTGCTCCTTTTCTGAATTTTTTATTTTTTTTAATTAAATGTACAGAGGCAGGAGCTGGAGTCTGAGAACAAGAAGCTGAAGAACGACTTGAATGAACTCAGGAAGGCCCTGGCGGAGCGAGCCTCTGAGAACTGCTCGTCCAATGAACTGCAAGACAGCTACAATGTTCTGCTCAATCAGCTCAAAGCAGCCAATGAGGAGCTGGATATACGCAAAGAGGAGGTTCTTATGCTAAAAACACAGATTGTCAGCACCGCCAAGCCGTCAGAAAACACCAATCACATCGTGAGTATGAATGTAATGGAATTATTTCCGAAGTGAGGATATTCAGGATTCAGGATCACCTCTGAGTCAGATTTGTGCAGATCACACTAATTACATGTGGTTCTGTGGGGAGGCTTCCATCTATGAGATTTTACTCTTAAAAAAACATTTAAAAAAATAAAATAAAATTCAGATTTAGAGGATAAATTGTTTGTAGTGACATTTTGAACAGATTTTGTCCCCCAAGATAGTCCTCGCTCTCCTCTCCTAAAACAAATTAATTGTGGTGTGTATGGAGAACTACGGCATTAAATAGGCAGATTATTGTAGGTTCATGTGATCAGTAGCTTTACTTCTGTAAGACATAAACAGATAGATTAGTACATAGATGGTCTTTTTCTAATAGAAATCCTTTACATAATGAAAGAATTCTGTTTTGAAGAAATGAAAGATTCTGGAAATAATGTCATGGAAATGATTTTTATTACAAAAACACGTAAATGAGCTTCTGGAAGCACAATTTGCAAAAACTTTCATTATGTGTGTAAAGTCAGTAGACTTTACACTAGTGCTTGTCTAAGCAGAAATCTAAATCATTTTTAGTTAACAGTTTATATTTAGATTACAGTATTCAGTTACACCATGATGGGATTTTCTAAAAAGCTGTTATTTCCAGACCAGTTTATAGAAATGCAGAGAGATGCGTGGTGATAATTGTATGCTTCTGTTAGATTTGCCTGGTATTTTTGCCAGTACACATTCCTCTGTAGACTCTGCATTCATCTGTTGGCATGGTGTTTGATGAATCACTTCAGCACCGCAGGGTTCATTCTGACTGCAGTGATCACTTCAATATTTCACACACTTAATCAATGTCCAGTCACTCCGATCTCATGTGATTATGCAGTCCATTAGTCTGCCATCAGGAGCCCCGGTGATGAAAGTGGCTGTAGAGAGGAGAAGAGCAGCACTGCTGAGGCTACAGTGTCACATCACTGCAGTGTCAGTGCACAGCTCATGTCAGCTTTCATTATGTTCAGAGTGTGGTTTATTAGGACATCTCATCCCACAGACCTTCTTTTATCTTCTGCTTAGGCTCATTCTTTCAGGTTCATTTAACTTTTAACTTGAACTGTTTCTCCAATGGGAGCAGAATGATGATCCTGAAGAACAGGAAGAACTCTTGTGTAATGGGCGAGCTTATTGTAAAATGGCGGTGGAAAATGTGCTAACTTTTATACAGATACATTCATTGTGGCATATCACGATTGGTCCCAAGGGGTCTGCGAAGCACACCCACCATTATTATACCAAATATAAACTGTGTATATACTGTGAAGCGCACCTACCATTATCAAAGTTATATTTATTTCTGAGTTCTAAGTCTGGTTCTTAGTCTATTTTACTTGAATTGAATGGCTTTAATCCAAACCCCAATAAATGGAAAAACAAGTAGACCTATAAATAATGTTAGGAATAAAAGCTTCCTGGCTCCAGTAAACATTCAAGATATCATTGTTCACAAATAAATAATGAGCGTAATCTTTGAATAGCTGGGTTATGTTCAGAAATTTGATTAGGTCCATGAAATTTATTTTGCAGTTAAAGTTGCCCCTTACTGCAAAAAGGTTGGGAACCCCTGCACTAGGGGGCTTTCTAATATTGTGTACAATTCAAGTCATCAGTGATTACAAGATTACACAAACTTGGACTAATTGGTGATAAGATCAGATGTTCAGACTCAAAGTTGTACATATCAGCGTTAGATAAGACAAGTTCAATAGGGCATCCAGTATCAGATTGTTGTCTTGGCCTGTTTACTATCTGGCATCTGGACTAAGGAAAGGCTCAGTTCACATCAAGCAAGTCCATGTGCTTGAAGTGAACTGACCCTTTCTTTAGTCCAAATGCCAGATAGTAAATCTTCCCCTCATGATTCCACTTCCATTTTGTGTTTTTGTTCAAGTAGCAGCATGGCTTGTTAATGCAATCATTATAACTTACTCAAATGTTCGCGTAAACAGCACCTTCAATTAAAGATGATGGATTAATGCCATTGACGGATTTAAATAAATCTTAGAAATAAAGACACCTGAATTTTAAGACCAGTAGGTCCTTCAGCTCATTGTATCATAAAACCCGAGCTCTACCATTCACTAGAGAGTCTGATACCTTTCATGATTAAACACAACCAAGAAGCGTTATTTTCATAAGATCAGGTCATTTAATTGACATTGCAACTGACCAATCACAGACTGAAGCCTGTCTGCAAATAATATCACATTTACTTTCTTACACAGTGCACACTAATGAACCAGTGTTCAATCCAGTTATTTTATGTCATATCTTTGAAAAGGTCAGTAAGTCCTTGTGTTTAAAAGTTTGTTTTTTACTTCGGAAGCTAATGTGCATATTTACGCACAATGGAAGCATAGATAACCAAATGGTTTGCAACCCTCATGATTCTGAGGCCATATATGATGTCTGAGGTTGAGAATATCATGTGCATGGACCCCGTCTTGCATTTCTCATTTTTCTACATCTTCACATGTGCACAAACATAATTGGTCACAAATGTTTTTAAAAAAACAGGAGAATGAGTTAATTGGGGGAGGGTTTAATCGTGTAAGGCTGTATTAGTAATTGTACCCTAATTATCATTTACAGCATTTTTTGTTAGTGGTACAGACACTCACCCATGTAACTGCTTATCTGTCCCACCAGAACTCCAGTGAAATCGAATGGGACAACAGCAAAAAGCCTGTGGACAAGGAGGAGGTTATACAGGCCTACCAGGGTCTCAGTGAGTCCAAGAGGTGATTCAGATCATTCTGCTTTTCTGCTTTATTATTTGTTTAATGATGTTTGTAATGTGTGTTTGTAATGATGGCATGCACATTCAGCACTAAAAGAGGTCTCTGCCTCTAGTTTCAGTACATTTGTGTCTGCAGATCGTCCAGCTGACAATTGGGCTTATACCCAAAGGGAGCTAAGAAGGGCTAGTCTTTAAGAACTAAATAGCTATATGTATAAATAGTTTGAACGTTATTTACTGCACCAGAGTCCAGTAGAGTAAAATGTGTTCGCAGATTAGTTGAGAGGAAGAGGAAAAATCATGAACATGATTAAATTAAGTGATTAATTATATAGTCGTACTATATAAGCTGTGGAAACTGGATGGACACAGATTAACAATTTCATGCTTCTAGTACTGAAGGCTGGTTCACACTTCATCAGATGTGCTTCTGGGCTGCTGTGTAGCTGTCACATGATAAGGGAGAGCTAGCTAGAGAGTGAGAATTGACAAATAACCAGTTGGAATGTTCATGGTACAGGGTTTTACAGCTCCTTCCTACTGTATGCCCTATAGGTACCACATGCCCTATACAGTGCCCTCCACTAATATTGGCACCCTTGGTAAATATGAGCAAACAAGGCTGTGAAAATTGTCTTTATTGTTTAACTTTTTGCTCTCATGGATATCAAACAATTGCAAACAAAACACAGGTCTATCCAAAAAAAATATCTTTGTTAAATATAGGTGTGCAACAATTATTGGCACCCTTTTAGTCAATACTTTGTGCTACCTCCCTTTGCCAAGATAACAGCTCTGAGTCTTCTCCTATAATGCCTGATGAGGTTTGAGAATACATGGCAAGGGATCTGAGACCATTCCTCCATACAGAATCTCTCCAGATCCTTCAAATTTCGAGGTCCACACTGGTGGACTCTCCTCTTCAGTTCACCCCATAGGTTTTCTATGGGGTTCAAATCAGGGGACTGGGATGGCCATGGCAGGACCTTGATTTTGTGGTCAGTAAACCATCTTTGTGTTGATTTTGATGTATGTTTTGGATCATTGTCCTGCTGGAAGATCCAACCATGGCCCATTTTAAACTTTCTGGCAGAGGCAGTCAGGTTTTCATTTAATATCTGTTGATATTTGATAGTCCATGATGTCATGTATCCTAACAAAATGTCCAGGTCCTCTGGCAGAAAAACAGCCCCAAAACATCAATGAGCCACCACCATATTTAACCGTGGGCATGAGGTACTTTTCCATATGGCTACATCTCTGTGTGTGCCAAAACCACCTCTGGTGTTTATTGCCAAAAAGCTCTATTTTAGTTTCATCTGACCATAGAACCCGATCCCATTTGAAGTTCCAGTAGTGTCTGGCAAACTGAAGACGCTTGAGTTTGTTTTTGGATGAGAGTAGAGTAAACAACTTGTGGTGATGTAGGTGACTTCGGATTGTAGTTTTGGAGACTTTCTGACCCCAAGATGCAACTAACTTCTGCAATTTTCCAGCTGTGATCCTTGGAGATTTTTTGGCTGCTCAAACCATCCTCTTCACAATGTGCTGAGACAATATAGACACATGTCCAATTCCAGGTTGATTTATAACATTTCCAGTTGACTGGAACTTCTTAATTATTGCCCTGATGGTGGAAATGGGCATTTTCAATGCTTGTGCTAATTTCTTATAACCACTTCCCATTTTGTGAAGCTCAACAACTTTTTGCCGCACATCACAGCTATATTCCTTGGTCTTGCCCATTGTTATGAATGACTATGGGGATTTGGCCTATGTGTTACCTCATATTTATACCCCTGTGAAACAGGAAGTCATGGTTGAACAATTTCCTGTCCCTAGTCACCCAGGCATACTAAAAAAAAAGTTAAATATCAATGGGAATATACTTCAAATATATTTTTCTCATATGAATTCATGGGGTGCCAATAATTGTTGCCCACCTATATTTAACAAAGGTTTTTTTTTTGTTTGTTTTTGTTTTGGATAAACCTGTGTTGTGTTTGCAATTGTTTGATATCCATGAGAGCAGAGTATTTTTGTGATTTTGTTTAACAAAAGATCAAAAGGTATTAATAAAGACAAATTAATAAAGACAGTTTGTCACAGCCTTCTTTGCTCATATTTACCAAGGGTACCAATATTAGTGGAGAGCACTGTAGGTACAGAACGTAGGTATACATAACACTGCCCCCTTTATACATCAAAACTGGCAGTGATGGATGGCATGTGGGAGCATTTCTGAAATGCCTTGCTGCTCTCCTTACATTCTTGCAATAATGTATTTTTTTCTCATCTTTTCTGAGCTTTTCTTGTCTACCTGCAGGTATAATTTGGGTACCAAGCACAATCATCTTTTTTGGGAAGGGAATGAGAAAATAAACTTTACAAATAAACTGCAAACAACTTCTTTGCATAAATAACCATTTTCTCTTAATTGCTTTTTTCTCTTTCTTCTCCTCTGCCTTCTGACTCTGTTTGTGCTTCCGCCTCGCCTCCTTCTTTTTCTGCACCGACACCAGTAAAAGACATGACTGGTGTTATTTGAACGAAGACGGGGAGCTTGGCCTGGCCTATCAGGGGCTAAAGCAAGTAGCCAGGTTGTGCTTTTGTGCTGTGGTCTTCTGCTAACTTCTTGCTTCTTCATTTAACATCAGCTTCAGTACACTTTTTTCTTAGATAGTATGTGCACTTAAATGTAATATGTATGTCTGGCTTCTTAGTTAGGAGCTTTTTTTGTGTTGCTTGCATGGAAAATGAGAATCTTGGGATGTTTCTCTCTTCTGTCACTCCTTCAAGTTTTTTGTGACGTAGTGAACACTTTGTTTTGGCTGGATCAGTGTGACCTCTCAGTGCAGGCAGCATTTATTCAGATTTATTTTCAATCAAGTAATGAGATGTGTGCGTGTGTGTGTGTGTGTGTCAGGCTGCTGGAGGCACAGCTTCAATCCCAGAGCAGGAAGCACCAGGATGAGCTGGAGGCTCTGCACACACAAATCGAGGTGATGAAGGAGGATCTGGAGAAGAAGCAGGAGATGCTGAATCACTTCAGCACACTGCCCCCCGATGCCCTGGTGGAGTTCAGCATCCAGCAGGAGATCACGCGCCTCACCAACGAGAACCTGGTCAGTCACAACCATCTCACTCACTTACACGACTTGAGAAACCGTCATCTTTATAAAATTACATTGTTTAGTTATGGAAATCCAGAAAATGCTATGGATATGAAATTAGAGCTGGGAGGTACACATTTTTAGGTAAACATCTATAGATGTATGTGAAGGTTTGCACTGTATAGCCATACTGTATAAACAACAGGATTAATAAATATACTCAATTCTATCCAGAACAGAAGAAAACAGTGTAAAATGAGGCACCAGTTTTTACTACATTTTCACTTAGTGGAAAAATACTGGAGTTTGCTTAACATTTATTTTTAAACCTTTTTAAATCGTAGCACTTTTATCCACCAATATATTGTAAACGTATTTTTTCTGTACTTTGTTGTTATATATTTTTATCATTCTATTTTTAAATAGAATTTAATTGTTCCCCATTTTAGTGTAATAAAAATCCTGATTTTTTTTTCTGTCGAAAGGTTTACTTTTATAGAGTGCAAGTTTTTGTTTTTTGAATGGTGGGGGGGAATTTTTACAATTTATCTACAAACAAATAGAGGTCAACAATCTAAAACACAAGAAAAAAATCAACAGGATCAGAAACATATTTGAAACCACACTAAATATCTGGAATAAATTAAGTTTCATCGTCTGCTTTATTTTGTCCTGAGGGCATGCAAATGTTTGCATGCAACTCAATTTATTTCTGAATAAAAGCTTTAAATAAATGGTGGGAAGTCGACAATTAGGATAAAGACAAGACTAAAGTGAACTCATATCGTGAAAATATTGTATTGAGACATTTTGCTTTATGTAGAATGCAGTGCACGTAAAGTGTAGTTTGGTTTCATGCCATGATGATGATAACAGTGGTGTTAATTGTATTCCAGGACCTCAAGGAAATCATGGAAAAGTTGGAGAAAAATGAGAGGAAACTTAAAAAGCAGCTCAAGATCTACATCAAGAAAGTTCAGGAACTTGAAGGTTCACCTTGTTTCCTTTTTTCCCCCCTGATTTTCTAGTATTTATGCAATTGCGTTAATATTGATGGTAATGAGCGATGCGTGTGTGTTGTGCAGCATCTCAGGCAGCGGCGAATCGGCCCAGGCTGGTCAGGCAGGCCACAGTTCAGAGAAAGGAGAAGGACTTTGAGGGCATGCTGGAGTACTACAAAGAGGATGAGGCCCTGCTGATCAGGATGCTTATCAGCGGTAAGCATTGTGAGGCATCATGATGAGTTTGTGCTTTAACTATAACAGATCTTAAACCACCCGTGTGTGTATGTTTGTGTGTGTGTGTGTGTTGATTTCAGACATGAAGCCCCAGGTCGTTTCTGCTACAGTACCTTGTCTCCCAGCGTACATCCTCTTCATGTGCATCCGTCACGCAGACTACATCAACGATGACCAGAAAGTGCACTCTCTGCTCACCTCCACCATTAACGCTATCAAGAAACTTCTCAAGGTATCGCATCCTGCATCCATACAAGCAATGAACTTTTATTTGAAAACTTTGCCAAGTGTCTGAGTCCACGATCAGTTTTTATTGCAGTATTTATCAAATCTAATGCTGACAAATCATTTTTGGCTGTTTGAAAAATGAATTCCTATCTTAATATCCGATTTATACATCTTTCACATCATTGTTGTGAGGTCATATATTTCGGGCGGTTGTGGATCAAGTGTCCACTAATCACAGGGTTAGCGGTTCGATCCCCGGCCCCTCCACATGCCAAAGTGTCCTTGGGCAAGACACTGATCCCCTGGTTGCCCCCAGTGGCAGGCTAGCGCCTTGCGGCGGTGTGCGGGTGTGTGTGTGTGTGTGTGAATGGGTGAATGAGACATGAAGCCCCAGGTCGTTTCTGCTACAGTACCAGTGTAAAGTGCTTTGTATAACCGCTAAGGTTAAATGGCGCTATATAAGTGCAGACCATTTACCATATATTTCAGTCGGTATCACCTGCATGCACACACTGTGTGAAACTGAACCATATTTGCTATGTACTGCACCATTTTAAGTGTTTTGCAGAAAGCATGATGTAAAATATAGTAATAAAGAGTAAGCTCAGGAAATCCCACAATGCACTACCTAGGGTTGGTGTTCAAATGATGTAACCTTGAGGGTAGACAATCCCAATAGTGCACATTGTCATGTGTAGGGAATAGGGCACTATTTTAACACAGCCATAGAGTGTTAATTGTTGTTGAGTCATAAATTCAAGAATTTTTTTTTTATTATTGAATAATGAATTGTTTAAAACAAAAAAATTCAAAGTACCAATACGTTTACTCTAGTCATGATATTCAAATTTCAAACACCCCCGTTCAAACACAACTTGCCTCTTCTTCTGGAAAACCAAAGTAATATGAAAGGAATAAAACACTTGAGGGTGCACTGTTAAAACAAAATAATCAAGAACGTGGTGGTGTGATACAAATTTCCTATAACAGCAAAGTGTTACATGTCACATGTCCCAAAGTGTTTTCTTCCTCTTATACCACAACAGATTCATTTTTAATTTTTAAAGAATTGCACGGCATACTTTTAATAGTTACAGAATGACCACGAAACAAGTTTCTATTAATAAGTTTCTATCACTTGTGTTATAGCAGCTATAAACATTTCTCTCACCAGCCTCTTTTTGTCCTCTCCATTAAAGTTAATAACACTAAACTATGTACAGTATCTTGATGTGAAAACTGGTCTTTCTTATGTTTTATGATGCACTTATATTTGTCTGTCACACGTCTAATACTATATCAGATTTTCAAGTGAGGTTTTAAGTTCTTAACCAAATGTGGCAAAAACTTTTCAGCTTACATTAAAATTGATTAACTTATAAAAACAGTAGTTTACATTTCAGTCTTTTGTAACTGATGAAATGAAATAGACTCGTGCTTTTGTGTCCTGCTTCAGCTCACAGGTTACTGATACTGTCTGTCATTCACAGAAAAACAGTGAAGACTTTGAGATGACCTCTTTCTGGCTAGCTAACACGAGTCGACTCCTGCACTGCCTGAAACAATACAGTGGAGAAGATGTGAGAAAACACTTAAAAACAAACTATCCAAACTTACAATTCATTATAGCACCAGGTCTCATCTTTAGTAGTACAAAACTGGTCTAAATACGTTCTCTGTGTTAGTTAAGCTTTGTATGATTTTTGTCTCGCAGGCATTCATGACCCAGAACACACCAAAACAGAACGAGCACTGCCTGAAGAA
Source organism: Cranoglanis bouderius (assembly GCA_023630585.1). Lineage (NCBI taxonomy): Eukaryota > Metazoa > Chordata > Actinopteri > Siluriformes > Cranoglanididae > Cranoglanis > Cranoglanis bouderius. Next base: position 17,897,192 of record CM042541.1, on the reverse strand, counting down.
CTTTGACTTGGCTGAGTACCGGCAGGTTCTGAGTGACCTGAGCATCCAGATCTACCAGCAGCTCATTAGAATAGCTGAGGGCATGCTGCAGCCCATGATCGGTTTGTGCAAGAAGAGTTTTCTTTAAACACTCAAATTAATTAAAAAAAAAAAAAAAAATGTAAGCATCAGATACAATAAACATTGAATCTGATTATTAAATCTGAATCTAATAACTTGACCCCTTCTTCCACCCAACATTAGTGTCGGCCATGCTAGAGAGCGGCAGTCTGACTGGAGTGAAGCCCCTGGGATACAGGAACCGCTCCTCCAGTATGGACTGTGACAGTGGAGGCCCATTTGGCTATACGCTGGAGGCTCTGATCAAGCAGCTCAGTCAGTTCTACACACTCATGAGTGACCATGGGCTCGACCCTGAGATCATCCTGCAGGTTGTGCGCCAGCTCTTCTACTCCATCAACGCTGTCTCACTTAACAACCTGCTGCTGCGCAAAGACGTGTGCTCCTGGAGCACTGGCATGCAGCTCAGGTACTAACCATGTGTCACACCATAATGCAGCTCAGGTACCGAATCATGTATCACACCGTAATGTAGCTCAGGTACTAACCATGTCACACCGTAATGCAGCTCAGGTACTGAACCATGTGTCACACCGTAATGCAGCTCAGGTACCGAACCATGTGTCAAACCGTAATGCAACTCAGGTACCGAATCATGTGTCACACCGTAATGCAGCTTAGGTACTGAACCATGTGTCACACCGTAATGCAGCTCAGGTACCGAACCATGTGTCAAACCGTAATGCAACTCAGGTACTGAACCATGTGTCACACCGTAATGCAGCTCAGGTACTGAACCATGTGTCACACCATAATGCAGCTCAGGTACTGAATCATGTGTCACACCGTAATGCAGCTCAGGTGCTGAACCATGTGTCATACCATAGTGCAGCTCAGGTACCGAATCCTGTGTCACACCATAATGCAGCTCAGGTACTGAATCATGTGTCACACCGTAATGCAGCTCAGGTGCTGAACCATGTGTCAAACCGTAATGCAACTCAGGTACTGAACCATGTGTCAAACCGTAATGCAACTCAGGTACTGAACCATGTGTCACACCGTAATGCAGCTCAGGTACTGAACCATGTGTCATACCATAATGCAGCTCGGGTACTGAATCATGTGTCACACTGTAATGCAGCTCAGGTACTGAACCATGTGTCACACTGTAATGCAGCTCAGGTACTGAATCATACAATATGTCACGCTGTAATGCAGCTCAGGTACTGAACCATGTGTCACGCTGTAATGCAGTTCAGGTACTGAACCGTATGTCACACTGTAATGCAGGTCATGTACTGAATCATGTGTCACACTGTAATGCAGCTTAGCTACTGAACCATGTGTCACACCTTAATGCAGCTCAGGTACTGAATCGTGTGTCATTACTTTTGAGATTTATGCAGTATAACATGTTAAAAACAGATGTGTATCCCGCTGATTCAGGTACAACATCAGTCAGATGGAGGAGTGGTTGAGGGGACGAAATCTTCACCAGAGGGAAGTTATGTTAACTATCGAGCCCCTCATCCAGGCTGCTCAGCTGCTACAGGTGAAGAAAAAGACATCTCAGGATGCTGAGGCCATCTGCTCCATGTGTAATATTCTGAGCATGCAACAGGTAGGAGCCAGAAACATTTATTATTCACACTCAATACATCTGTGAGTGAAGGAGCTCAACCTGCACTTTTAAATTCCTCAGATTGTGAAGATTCTGAATCTGTACACTCCACTGAACGAGTTTGAGGAGAGGGTCACAGTGTCCTTCATCAGAGACATACAGGTACACTTGTTCAGAAGGTGTTGATTCATTTCCTATAACAGCTGCAAGTCAAATCGTCCTAATATGTTGTTTCTATAGTAACAGCTTACACAGGAGCATGTATGGCAGACCCTTCATTTAATCTAAGATTAAGAATTAATGGATAAACATACATGATTTGGTGAAGCTTTCATAACGGAGATGTTTATTTAGCATTCATGGAAGGAGTGTCCAGTGTCAGCACTTTTGTAGCAGTTTTCCACCACATGAAAGTCTTCAATAAAGGAATAAAGGAAATAATCAACTTTGGAGTGGTAACTCTAACAGCAACGCCGTTGGACAGCATCACAACACCGTTTTGACTATTTTCCTATAACAGAACACCACAAGTATTTTATCCCTACTTTTCATAGTTAAAAGAAAAATAAACTTTCATCTTAGTTCTTACTGAGATAGAGTACTAATATTAAATTTAGGGGAAAATATACGCAAGTGTCTAACTTACCATCTCAATTCACTTCCTCATATGTGAAATGTTAACATTTAAAATATGTTTACCTATTATTTGAATTTTAACCCCAAAATGTTAATACGAGTTGTTTAAAAATCTTTGATGTATAACTGACCACCGCTAGGTTCTCTTTCTTGTCTGTACAGTAAATGTGTGATGAATCTTCTGTTTCCAGAATCTTCTACAAGGCCGTATAGAGAACAACCAGCTCCTGGTGGACACCAAGCACACGTTCCCCGTGCTCTTCCCTTACACTCCTTCAGCTTTGAGCCTGGAAGCCATGCACATCCCTGCCTCTCTCAACCTGGACTTCCTCGTCAGAGTCTGACATCTCTCTGTTTCTTCTGTTTGTCTCTCTCTCTGAGCTCCACCGAGTCAGCCTGAAAGCAGAGCGGAGAGCAAACCCCATGCAGCACAGCCTCAGCAACCAGCAAATAAACACCCTGACCAACACCGTGACAGAGCTAGTTTAACTGATAGAAGAATTACAGCGTTGAGGTGCTTTCTGTGTGTGTTCAGAGAAGATGTAGAAATCCCACTACCTTCCTATGAGCCAGCTTATTTTCCTGTGGTTACTGTTTGGGGTAAAACAGGCAGGTATTCTGGTTATAATGTGTATAAGAGCTGAACTCTGGAGATCATGAGATGTTAAGTAAGCTTCAGTGCAGATTTATTTCCTTACAGATCAGAAGTTTGGTCTAGTTTTCCACACTTTCACTCCTCGGTCCAGATTCTAAATTGGGTTACCAAAGTCTTCACTTTTTATGAATTTTTCTGCCAGGTGAAATTACTTCATTGCAGACACCACTGTCAAAATGCAGATCCTTTTTCCTGACTGCAAGAATGCCGTGTCTGCAGTGAATCCTTTTCTTTATGAGATCCAGGACAGCCAGAGTCTAGGACAGCTCTTCTATTACACACTGGTCGAGAGAGAGAGAGAGAGAGAGAAGCCTGAGAGCGGCAGTTGTATGGTGGTGCAGAGAAGAGGTCTAGGAGACAGTACAGAACGTACCAGATACAAATTATTACACATATGATGAAAGGTAAATGGGAAAATTGTATGTGGTCAAAGGTCTTTGTAAGTGAAATGAAGGAATTAAGAGACACTACTCAGAATACCATAAACAAGCAGGTCTAGCTACAACATAGGTCTTTGCATGCTGCCTTTATTTACATTTTTACATTTTTCTTTAATCTCGTCATAATGACCATCGATTTTGTGAAAGTTGTGCACTTCCTGTACACACACGCCACTATATTGTGTAACACTTCAAATTATCTTCATTACTGCTGAGGTAGCATCTTTTATAGATAAATATCTGCTGGGGTTAAAGTCTGCACATGTGTGTTCTAAGGCTCCTCATTTTCAGGGGTTGACAAAACATAAATTCATTATCTAGCCCATGGGGCAAGTAAAATCTCTAGTGTGTTGCCCAGTCCTATGTTTTGGTTGACCTAATTCACAAAGCAAAATAGTGGTAAATAAGATAATAATATTAACATACGAGTTAGTTACAGCATCAAGTTATGACTCATCAACGTGAAGTGTATTAAGTTTAAAGTCAATAGAAAAGCCTGGTTTATTTAATCCAAAACCCAGGTTACTTCCCGGGATACTGATTTCTCTACCCCCGATTTTGGATGAATTTATAGTAACATTGCATGTGTCCCTCTCAGAAAAGGTGACATATCTTTCGAGCAGAGAACAGTGAAGTGAGACATAATTATATTAGAAATGTAGTAAAATACATGTTCATCTTCAGAGCTCAAGATCCCTGGTAAAATACAATATAGTGATTGTAAACCATGATATAACCTTATTATACAATGAATATTTAATGTTGAAACATGCTGAAATCCCATCTGATATAGCTGCAACTCTTTTCCTTTTACTGTATATTTTGCAAAATATCTGAGTTTTGTTTTCTTCATAGATAATACTGTATCTGTGCCATAACAACAGGGAGGGTGTAAATAGCACAAATCTGCCCAGATCTTGGTTCATTCTGTCTGTATTTTTAAACATCATGAGCAGGAGCTACGGTCTCAGTAATGCCACTTTATACCATTTTTTAAAGGCAATAAAAATAAGACCATTGTGGATTTCAGTGTTGTTCATATATTACACAGGTGTAAATATATAATGGATATATTTACAATTCGAATGTTTTTTTTGTTTTTATTTTTATTCACAAGCGATCTTAACGATTTAACAGTCTTCATTCTTGTGTGCTTATTACTTTATACAATTTTAATTCAAAGGTTTTGGGAAGGTTCAGTTCATAGCACTGTGATCAGTAATATCGGTTAAACCTGCATTAATGTCTACATGTATTTAAATTCCAAATCTCATCAAGTGCCACAGGAATTTTTCTGTATGTTTGTCATCAAGCATGTTTTAGCCAAGTTTAGCTGCTGGGTGGCAGCAACACTTTCATACTGGATTCCCCCGAGTCCTGAGGATGTGTATCGTTGTGATCTGTAGGTTTGTACCCTGTATGACTAACACTGTCCACAGATATACTTTCCATCTGATTGTGTATCTTGTTACATACTGTGTGTATACTTGAAGGAATATATTTTCTTGGGTGTTATTTTTCCAGACCTCTGACCACATGTAATAATGTAATAGTAATGTTTGCAGTCTGAACAAATGCTGTATGAATCTGTTCATACTAAAGTCTACATACTAAAAAATAGAAATCCATGTCTGATTAATATTAATGTGTGATCTCTAAAACTAATCTGATCCTTTATGGCGGAAATGGTTCCAGAGAACATCTTATGCAGAAAAAAAGGGTGTACTAAACTAGCTATCTAACATAGATAATATCAGTAGTGACTGCAGTAGTCGTTAGTGTAACAGTATTTTAACAGATTTGTCTGCTGTTCTATAATTCATGATGATGCAGATTTTCATACTGAAACTTAGCTAGCCAGTTAGATGTATGGGATGGCATAATCGTGTAAATTCATAGATACTGCCATCTTAATGAGGGTAAAGTCAGAAGGTGCTGATTAATTTTCTATACTTGCAGCTCTTGCAATAGTGCAGCTACAAATTAGAAGTTTATATCACTGGATTCGTGCTGTGTTACCATTTAACTCATTAACATTTTCGTTTTGTTAACTTTTGGTTTGTTTGAGGGAAAAAAGACTGGTCAGGGAACAACTGTTTATAGACACTATATCATAAGTGATCAGATGTTCCACAATGTTAAATGTAAACTATAAATGGATTAAAAAACATCACTAAAAGTATCTATCCAAAAGTATCCATCACTAATAAATATATAATAAATTTAATATAATACATTTTTTTCTTTTTTTTTTTTAAATGCTGGATATGGTGTGACGGCATCACACTGCCCCATCATTTTCTTAAAACATCAAAAAGAAATTTCAAAGATTTTTGAAATTTAAGGTTTTAAATAAGTTGCTTTTGAAATATTAAGTATTAAATTCTGAGCTTATGATTTAAGGCCGATTTAGAAAAAATTTTTGGATACAGTAATATTTTTACAAACTTTTAGTGGTTTCACATGGTTTTTCTCAGTTTCCATGTTTCTATTACACTGTCTATGTTGCGCTGGGTCACTGGCTAGAAGAGGAGATTAGAAGAAAATGGTGAAGTGCAAACTGCACAAAAAATGTTGGGAGAATGAAATAGGACTGGTGGGTACCAACAAGCAACTGTTGAGCAACTGAAATGTGTTGAAAATTTCTGGTAGTGGCCCCATATGAACCAAAATAAATAAATATATATATATATATATATATATATATACATATATATGCGCATATATATATATGTATGTATCATTGTGCTTTTTGTCTGAAAAGTGGTCTCTTACGTAATATGCTGCTTTCTTTAATGACACACAAACATTTTGTGCTAGAAAACTAATGCTTGGGAATCTAAAATGTTTTTTTGTACTGACTTGATAATGTAGAAGTCATAAAATAAAATCTATAACAAAGCTTGTACTAAAAAAAATAAGTTGCCTAAAACATTTGCACAGTACAGGGATACACACATATATATATATATATATATATATATATATATATATATATATATATATATATATATATATATATACAGGTGCATCTCAATAAATTAGAATGTCGTGAAAAAGTTCATTTATTTCAGTAATTCAACTCAAATTGTGAAACTCGTGTATTAAATAAATTCAATGCACACAGACTGAAGTAGTTTAAGTCTTTGGTTCTTTTAATTGTGATGATTTTGGCTCACATTTAACAAAAACCCACCAATTCACTATCTCAGCAAATTAGAATACTTCATAAGACCAATAAAAAAACATTTTTAGTGAATTGTTGGCTTTCTGGAAAGTATGTTCATTTACTGTACATGTACTCAATACTTGGTAGGGGCTCCTTCTGCTTTAATTACTGCCTCAATTCAGCGTGGCATGGAGGTGATCAGTTTGTGGCACTGCTGAGGTGGTATGGAAGCCCAGGTTTCTTTGACAGTGGCCTTCAGCTCATCTGCATTTTTTGGTCTCTTGTTTGTCATTTTCCTCTTGACAATACCCCATAGATTCTCTATGGGGTTCAGGTCTGGTGAGTTTGCTGGCCAATCAAGCACACCAACACCATGGTCATTTAACCAACTTTTGGTGCTTTTGGCAGTGTGGGCAGGTGCCAAATCCTGCTGGAAAATGAAACCAGCATCTTCAAAAAGCTGGTCAGCAGAAGGAAGCATGAAGTGCTCCAAAATTTCTTGGTAAACGGGTGCAGTGACTTCGGTTTTCAAAAAACACAATAGACCAACACCAGCAGATGACATTGCACCCCAAATCATCACAGACTGTGGAAACTGAACACTGGACTTCAAGCAACTTGGGCTATGAGCTTCTCCACACTTCCTCCAGACTCTAGGACCTTGGTTTCCAAATGAAATACAAAACTTGCTCTCATCTGAAAAGAGGACTTTGGACCACTGGGCAACAGTCCAGTTCTTCTTCTTGTTAGCCCAGGTATGACGCCTCTGATTTGTCTTTGGTTCAGGAGTGGCTTAACAAGAGGAATACGACAACTGTAGCCAAATTCCTTGACACGTCTGTGTGTGGTGGCTCTTGATGCCTTGACCCCAGCCTCAGTCCATTCCTTGTGAAGTTCACTCAAATTCTTGAATTGATTTTGATTGACAATCCTCATAAGGCTGCGGTTCTCTCGGTTGGTTGTGCATCTTTTTCTTCCACAATTTTTCCTTCCACTCAACTTTCTGTTAACATTCTTGGATACAGCACTCTGTGAACAGCCAGCTTCTTTGGCAATGAATGTTTGTGGCTTACCTAGTGAACCAAACTGAGAGACCATTTTGAAGGCTCAGGAAACCTTTGCAGGTGTTTTGAGTTGATTAGCTGATTGGCATGTCACCATATTCTAATTTGTTGAGATAGTGAATTGGTGGGTTTTTGTTAAATGTGAACCAAAATCATCACAGTTAAAAGAACCAAAGACTTAAACTACTTCAGTCTGTGTGCATTGAATTTATTTAATACATGAGTTTCACAATTTGAGCTGAATTACTGAAATAAATTAACGTTTCCATGACATTCTAATTTATTGAGATGCACCTGTATATAGTATATGTGTGTGTATATGTATATATAGGTGTATATATATGTGTGTGTGTGTGTGTGTGTGTATATATATATATATATATATATATATATATATATATATATATATTATAATTTTTTTTTTTTTTCTGTCTGTGGTCTTGATAAAAAGTTTTGTATTTTGTAAATGCATAAAAGTTATTTTGTGGTGCCATGGCCAAAGATGGCTTATAATTTTATTATTATAAGAAGTACATTATTTAAGAAATAAATTATCAATTATTTTCTGAATAATAAATGAATGAATTTTGATGAATACATGAATATGCAAATTAGTCTATCATGCCATCTAGTCACTTTTGGCTATGTTCCTCTGAATAGAGTTGGCAACACTGGATATTAAATAGTAGGATTGTAATGGTGCATAGTGACAATGCAAAAATTTGACAATGCATTGTGGGAATCTACCATTCACATCATGGAAATTATCATTCTATTTATTATGTATCTAATGCATTTGCACTGTTTGAGTACCAGAGGTCCCAATCTGTGAAAACCATAAAATACATAGAGATTGAGCTGGGACAGTAGCTCCGGATCACAAGGCCCGACACACTTTATATGTTCTATGGTTACATGACCACGTTATAACTGTTAAAAAGAGCTCTTCGGTAGCTTTCAAATGACACCAACCCTGCATGATCGACAGTGCCTGAGAAAGAGGTTGTGAAAGTCTGCAACAACACAAAGTGCGGCAAAAGATGTTGGTTGTTCCCAGTCAGCTGTGTCTAAAAGCTGGGTGAACATCCTCTAAATGTGGTGAGGCATAATGTTTTGAAAAGAGAACCAACAGATTCGGAGTTAGTGGAACATTTTCTCAGTCCGAGTATCTGCGTCACTGAAGTTATAGAGACTGTTGCTAAAGTGTGACAAAAAAGAAAAAGTGTAAAAGCAGTTAACAGTAAACTTACCAACCACCTGATTTCAGTAGAGTCCATATGAAATGCAGCCCACTCTAACCAACTACTACCCACACAGACAAAATGGAACAGAAAAATGGTTGGATACAATTAATGTATGAGAGTGCCCGAGTATTTCTTTAATTATCTGCTAAAACCATGTTATCATGATATTATAGTAACTACTGTTTTGTGATCAAGCCCAGGGGCCCCTACTACTGTAAGTCTGCCCCTACTCTGTACAGAAGAGTTAACAAAGGTTTAAATTATTTAAATGGCCTAGTAAAAAAGGCATTCATGAAAGAAATTTAGCCAACAGAACTGACTGTATTAATCAGTCATTATTTCCACACTGATTTTAACATGGGCAGAGATTAGTCAAGTGAAGAAATGACAAGCCTCATAAGTTAAATGATGTGAGTGACTTTTACCTCTGGTGATGAGACAGAGACTGATGTGGATGATGGTGATCATCAATGTCATAATCAGCATTTCCTCTTGTAAACTTATAATTCTTTACAATTTTTAAGTAATGTTATTTTTCCTTTTTCACTTTTGAAAAAGTTCAGGAAAAGTTCAGTTCAGTTACAGTTTTCAAAACTGTACAATTGTGACCGTACACAGTACTGTGCAAAAGTTTTATGCAGTTGTGAAAAAATGCTGTAAAGTAAGAATCCTTTCAAAAATAGACACGTTAGTAGTTTATATTTATCAATTAACAACATGCAAAGTGAGTGAACAGAAGAATAATCTACATCAAATCAATATTTGGTGTGACCACCCTTTGCCTTCAAAACACCATCAATTGTTCTAGGTACACTTGCACAAAGTCAGGGATGTTGTAGGCATATAGTCAGGTGTATGATTAAAACAATTATACCAAACAGGTGCTAATGATCATCAATTCAATATGTAGGTTGAAACAGAATCATTAACTGAAACAGAAACAGCTGTGTAGGAGGAATAAAACTGGGTGAGGAACAACCAAACTCAGCTAACAAGGTGAGGTTACTGAAGACAGTTTACTCTCAAAAGTCATACTCCATGGCAAGACTGAGCACAGCAACAAGGCAGAAGGTAGTTATACTGCATCAGCAAGGTCTCTCCCAGGCACAAATTTCAAGGCAGACAGGGGTTTCCAGATGTGCTGTCCAAGCTTTTTTGAAGAAGAATTCACAGAAGAACTGTGGTTAGTTATCCAAGATGTTTGGGCCAACCTACCTGCCGAGTTCCTTCAAAAACTGTGTGCAAGTGTACCTAGAAGAATGTTGCTTATTGATGCTGTTTTGAAGGCAAAGGCTGGTCACACCAAATGTTGATTGGATGTAGATTTCTGTTCACTCACTTTGCATTTGGTTAATTGATAAATATAAACTATTAACGTCTATTTTTGAAAACATTCTTACTTTACAGCATTTTTTCACACCTGCCTAAAACTTTTTCACAGTACTGTATATGGCTTTTGCAGGCTGGCACACACATTTGAATGTATTTAGGTTTATTCTGATGTAGACACTGTATTAATTTTCATTTGACCAGGTCTTTAAAAAGGTATTAAAAATGTAATTTTAAATAGATTTTTAAAAATCTCTGCAGCAGCCCTGTTTGACCTGGGCATGGTTGTTGGTGCGGATGGGCTGGTTTGAGTTGACAGGAAGTCTAAATTAACTCAAATAAACACTTTTTACAACCGTGCTAAGCAGAAAAGTATCTCTTGAGGCAGATACAACAGCAGACCATATCGGGTTCCACTCCTGTCAGCAAAGAACACATATGTCACGATACAGTGGGCACAGGGTCACTGCACCCACTGAAGCCACAGATTCCATGATTGTCTGATTGCATAATTGCATGAATGAGCAGGAGTACATGTGCCAATTAACCTCTTAACCCAACCTTAAGATGTTCTGAGTGGTCCGAAAGCATTTTTATGTCTTTTATTTGCATAAAACTAAAAAAGAACCCTAACAGAAATAATTATTACTCACATGAGCATGGCTTAAAAGTTGCTAGGAACAAACAAGTGGGTGGCAATTTAAAGTGCATTAACATATCACAGTGTGTTCTATGATTTTTTTTTGAAGTTGTGAAATGACAACTTGCTATTATTAAAGTTATTATACAGTATGTATTGAATTTGTATAGTTATTAGCCCGTTTTACTGGATATTGGAATTGAATGTTTTTTATCCCCATAAATAAGTTCATCTTACACCTAAGTGTTTTGTTGGTGGAAAGTCCAAGAGTTAAAAACTCTACGACTGTGGCGGAAATGATTCCTCAAATAAATGGAATAATTTGATTGCAAAAAATCGCTTCAAAGCCTGTTTGTAGAGAAAACCTATGTGATTGATGTATACAGCAAAACCTATAATTACTGTTGCTTAAAGAGCAGACACTTTCGATTTGACCGCACATGAGTACAGAAAGACAGAAAAAAAAAGGTGTTGATGGTTTAGAATCGTTTCTAAATCATAAATCAAAACTAAATCATTAAAAGGTTTTATACTGCAAACTGAAGCTGGTGTACCACAGCAGCATAGTGTCTGTGTGTGCTTCAGCACCTTAATCAGAAAAGCACTACACAAACAGCAGATCAGTGACACAGTAACTAACTAGCTAATTTGAGCTAACTAAAAAAATTATGCACAGGTTAGCAGTAGTTATGAAATAGAACAGCCAAGTAATGCTTAAAAACATAAATCGAGTTGTGACTACAGAGTGTCCCAAAAGTCTCCATATATAGGGGAAATGAACACATTTTATGTCATCTAAAATTGTTCATACTTCATTTATATTATATATTTTTTCAGATAGGGGAGCACCTTAAGGGTTGGGGGTTCGATTCCCACCTCTGCCATGTGTGCACAGAGCTTGTAAAGACATGCATTGTAGGCTGGGTGTGTGAGTGTGTGTGCAAATGTGCCCTGTGATGGATTGGCACCCCATCCAAGGTGTCCCTTGCCTCGTGCCCTGAGTCCTCTGGGATAGGCTCCAGGCTCCCCGCGACCCTGTGTAGGATAAGCGTACAGAAAATGGATGGATGAATGGATGGATTTTTTCAGATAGCCTCTAAGAATGTCTTTGACAAAAGAAGAACATATTGAAATCATTCTTATGGCTGGATCAGGAAGCTGTCGCAAGGTTACGATGGACTTTAACAGGAAACATAGCGAGCACATCTCACACGACACTTGCCAACTTATTAACAAATTCTAAAAGACTGGAAGTGTCGTGGACCAACTGAAAAGTGGACATCCACGAACATCTACTGACGAAGCCACAACCAGCATGATGCTGGCAGACATAATCCCCTGTGTATGGAGACTTTTGGGACACCCTGAATTTAGCAGATTTGTTTACCCAGACGCTGGAGATTAAAGCTGTTACACCATGAGGAACAGTGAGAAGGTTTGCTGAACTCAGTTTGTCAGAACACTATCTGTAAAGATTCTGTAATAATTTTGTGCTATACACAGCGTGAGATGTTTTCAAAATGCATTCACCACTCTGATGTTCTGTAGCTTGAAACGGAGCATGAAAGTGTGATTCTCATGCCAAAATCGTGAGACTCACACAACCCTGGAAGATAAAGCTTGAGCCCCATTCGTGTTAGTTATTATGACAACACAGTCACATTTATCCAAGATTATGCACCATGACCTACACAAACAGGGTGACACACATATCCACACACACAGTCATTTGTGCACACAAGTCATTTGTGCACATACAACACACACACACACACACACACACACACACACACACACACACACACACACACACACACACACACCAAAATTCATTCAGAAACAAAATGCAAGGTGGTGTAAGTCGCAGTTGGAATTCCAGATGCATCAATCTAAACCAAAGGCATATTTATTTTTATTATTTAATTATTTATGTTTCAGCAATTTTGGAGACATTGTTTGATTGCTTATCACTAAAACAAATTTTCTCATCCAATTACTTAATTAATTGGCCAGATAAACTGTAGAATTGTTGACTGCTAAAGTAATCAATAGTTACAGCCCTAACTATGACCCCAAAAATAGCCAAAATATTATGGTACCTATTTAAATAATGAGCCAGATATGTGAATACTTTTATGTTCATTAAATAAATCTGTGCTTAAGGGGTGAGTTGGAATATATTTTACAGTTAAAGATGTCCCTAGATACACAAAGTTTGAGAATCTCTGTGTCAGAGAACTTATTGGAAAACAATAGACAAAATATAACAGATATCCACCCATCCATCCATCCATCCATCCATCTTCCATACCACTTATAATATACAGGGTCGTGGGGGAGCCTGGAGCCTATCCCAGGGAACTTGGGGCACAGGGCAGGGCAACTCAGGTAAAACAGGGAAATATCAATCAGCCTACAACACGTCTTTGGAGGAGGAAACTGGAGTACGTGGAGGAACATGCAGGCTCCACACACACTTAGGGTAGAGGTGGGGTTCAAACCCCCAACCCCAGAGGTGTGAAGCAAACCACTAAGCCACCATGCACCCCTATAACAAATATCATTCTAGGGTATTCTAAAGTATCGTAATGAATCAGCGTCAGTATATTTCTTGATCCTATAACTTTTCTTTCGCTCCAGAATGTAAGTGCTACAGTTTACTGAATATGTTTCAAAGCCATGTGTCTATTGCAGATGAACCTACACATACTAAATGTAAATGTTGTCAAAGCTACAGCTTCACAGCATGTGCATACAGACATGCACTGCACCTAACCTCCGTCTTCCTCTCTCACTCTTTCTCTCTTTCTCTCCCTCCTTTTTTCTTTCTCTCTCTCCTCCTGTTTGTGGCTTTTTTTTCGCCGAGCCTTTGTGAAAGTGGCTTTGCACTCCTTCCCATCCACAAACATAATGCTAACGGTTCCAGACAAAAACACACCGCTGCTAAACACACGCTGAATCTCTTTGGCATATCTTCTGCTCGGTTAGTTACCACAAATGAACAGGAAGTCATCAGCTGTGCAAAACCCATTTCCAAACTCATGAAGTAAACAAAACCTGTAAGGTCACGAACAAGCATCCTTGCTCTTAATTTATTCACAGGCTGTACATCCTTATTGTCACCTCAGCTATTTTCAGCTTGTTTTTAAAAGTTTCTTGCTGACAGTTGTCTGTATCACGGGTCCATCTGCACATAGCATGTGGTGATCTGACGTTCATACATCATGACCTTTTCTTGTACATTTTGTTTCATCTTTTGCACATCTGCCTATTGTGACTAATATCTTCTCAGATATTGCATTGTTATCTCCATTCAGTTCTGTCATAATCTCATAATCAGATGTATTTCTACCCATGCATGTACCCGCTTCATACCCTGCTGAGTTTAGGATTTAAGTGACAACCCGTCTGAAAACAAAACAAAAAAAGAAACCATTACAATTCATTAGGAAAATTCCATCATCCATGGAACTCAATTATGATTGGTGTCTATCAGATTCCCTTATGTTTCTATTAGGGATTTTTTGGTTTTTAGTTAGTATTAAATGCCACCAGAACCCAATAGGATCTTATTTCATTGGTGGATGATTGGGAAATAAAATTAGACCTCAGGAACCATTCCCTTAAAACCACCAAAAAACATATTAATACCCATCAGGAACCACTAGAAATATTCAATTGTTTTAATTCAGTTTTTTTTTTTCCAAAAGGGAAAATGTGAGTCTTAATAAAATTGAGGGCTATTTATGTAAGGAATAAAAAAAAATATGCTACTTTATTATAGAAAAAAATGCAGAACCACATTTTGCAAACCAAAGCAAACTATTACAATTTATAGTATACACATTCACTCCCCCACCAGCCTCTGTTTTTTTCTCTCTTGAAGTTAATAAGACAAAAAAAATGTAGCTTGTTCTCGTGCCTTAAACGCAGCTCATCATGTTCCTGAGAAAACCTAAAGCTACAGCATTGCCTCTGACTTTTACAAAGCACTGAGACTCCTTTCCAAAATGGTTAATCAGCATCAGATCATATCAACAATTACACACAGTTTTTAATGTTTATATGGAGTGTCCTGTACAAACCCCTGTGTAAATTGTTACTACAGAAACCATAATTTGTTAGAATGAACACAAACCTATGATTTGCCTTGCAGCTTGAGAATATTAATCAACACCTTCTCACTAATCAGAACCCAAGAATTTAACAGCACTGTGGTATAAATATACTGTATGTAATGCACGTATAGTGTTGCCATCCCACATGGATACTCTCAATCCTGAGGCATGAAGCTCGAGACCACGAAAACTGAGGAGCTTGAATGAGGATGACCGCAACCAGAGACGAAAATGAGACTGGAAAGAAGAGAGTGAGAAAGAAAAAAAAAACATATCCCAGTGTTAACAAATGGCAAGCACAGACAAGTGCTGTGTGCAGATAAAGCGAGCTCTGAAGCTGTTGTTCAGAGATGGTGTGCGCGATAGGGGCCTCCAGCGATGGGTGTGTGGTTTCAGGGGGTTTGTTTGACTTTCTCATCCTGTATCGTGAAACCTCTTCTGTATAGCACCGTGCAACGGCACTACTGCACAACTTTTCCCTGTCTAGCCGATGTAGTTGGGCCGCCTGGGGAGCCACCACAGTGGCCGTGAGGTGAAAGACAAAACGCACCAATCAGTGTATTTTTTCAGAAGGAGATGACAAAGCACAGCAGAACAGAGCAGAGAAGGGGGGTGCTTACCCCCCTTTCCCCGTCGCCATACTCACATTCTCGTCTTTGAGCAGCTAACCACAGCAAACGCCCACGGACAAACTCGAGAGCAAAGCTTGTCACCCCGCACCCCGCTCACTCCACCCAGTTCCCTTTCACCCTCACTTCACTCTCTCCCCCACCCCCGTACACAGCATTTCCAGCTTCTCAGTCTCTTCGAGCTTCTTGAGAAGTTGAACTGTAGCATTTTTAGTCACTATTATAGTTACAGTTTGACAAAGAAAAAAATGCACAATATTCTCACATCACCTCAAATGTAGTTCATCATTCAAGTCATGTTTTTTTTTTTTTTTTTTTTTATGTTTCCTTGTTTAGGCTAAAGGGACACTGGTTACAGTTCAGTTTTTACAGTTCAGTGGGCAACATACTGCTCATAGCATCCTAAACATAAATGAGCAATATGTTGCTCGGGATATATTTCTTTAACAACACATTTAAATATGTAATTTAAATGTGGAAACTATTCATAATTTAAATATGGAAACTATTCATACTTTAAACACTTCAAATTACTATTACTTAGGAAAATTCACTGTGGTTTACAATGGTTTTACTATGGTATTTCCTAGTAACCATAATACTACTCTGGTTTAACTATGGTTTACTGTGGTTAACCATAGTACTTAAACGTAAGCATGACTCTACCATGATTTTGCTATGGTACATTGTACAATTAATGCTGTGGTTTAACTTTATAATACTTTATGGTGACCATGATGCTACTTTGGTTTTACTCTGGTACTTTACAGCAACCATGACACTACCATGGTTTTACTATGACACTTCATGGTACCTATAATATTATCATTTTACCATATTACTTTATAATAATCTTAATGCTACTATGGTTTCACTATGGTACTTTAGGATATTCTTGATGCTACCATGATACCATAATATTGATGCTACCATAGTTTTACTATGGTATTTTATGATAATCCTGATGCCAACATGGTTTTAATGGTACTTCCTGATACGTATGACACTATCATGGTTTTACTATGGCACTTTACAGTAACCATGACATTACCATGGTTTTACTTTGACACTTTCTGGTAACTATACCACTTGTTACAGCCAGTCTGGGGTTAGGTCATTACCTGTCCTTACTAGCCTCCCTGTGAATAAACACAGACAAAACCCACACCCAACAGAAATGGCAGTCACACCCCTGCAGTTGGTGAAATATACACAGACTGTGCAATATTTACTGTATTTTAAAAATGTTTACTATTTGCAAAGAACGAATATTTTAAATGACTAGGGGCAGAAGTCTAAGTCAGGACAGCAGAGTTACTAGAAAACCAGAATTACTAATCAATACAACAATAGACTGAAGCACAGAGCACAACACACCACACAGAGTGGAGCATAGCATGAAGCACTACGAAGTGCAGTAAGGTGAGTAGCGAGCTAAGTCAAAGCTGCCAACACTGGCTTCCATGGCAGCTAAATACTGTCACCTAATGACGATGTCACTGTCTCTGAAGTGGACACAGCAATGCAGAATGCTGATGGAGAGGCAGCTGGAGTGGAGCAGGAGGATACAGACTTGAATCTGGAGTGGACTGACCTGTATAGACTGAAGAACACGCTACCATGGTTTTACTAACCATGACATTACCATGGTTTCACTATAATATGTCATGGTAACCATGGCAATACCATGGTTTCACTATAGTATGTCATGGTAACCATGACAATACCACACTAACTTTAACGGATAACAGAGCTTAATTTGTTTTCAAGTGGTTTTATTGTCATTTCAACCATATACAGCTGGTACAGTACACAGTGAAATGAAACAATGTTCCTCCAGGACCATGGTGCTACATAAAACAACACACTAAACCACATAAGACGACACAGAACTAAAGATCTACACATTCTACATGTACAGATCTTTATGAGTTGATGTGTGCACATGGTTGTCATTAATATGAATTGTAGTGGTGCATTTTTGAAGGACACAAAAATGTCTTGAAAAAAGTCTATGAACGTGGCCTTGTACTATCACATCCCCTTTTACAAACATGCCTGATCTTCCCATAATGAAAATGTGTGCTATTAACCTGTTTCTGAAAATGTGGGAAATGGGCTTTATATTTTGTGACTTTCACAGTGTTTTTGGTTACTTTGACCCAAAATGTATTAGCTTTCAGTGCTTAAACACCAAAGTAACACAATAAGGCAGTGGAAAAGGTTATTAAGGCAGTCACCAAATGTTTTAGCCTTAAGTCACAGGAGTGCAATCTAACTACAGTGATGGCTCAAGTAGAGAACATAAATGGCGCAATTATGCGTCAAATGTATAAATGAAATAAATGTATGTCGTTCTGGATAAGGGCGTCTGCCAAATGCCGTAAATGTAAATGTAAATGTAAACAAACTCTCCCCTGGTGTCCCACAAGGCACAGAACTCAATCTCTTAGTGAGGTCATATCCTCACATTGGTTTTCATACCACTGCTATGCAGATGACACTCAGCTCATCCTCTCCTGTCCTCCCTCAGACACTCATGTTTCTGCTCAGATCTCAGCATGTCTGGCAGACATCTCATCATGAATGGCAGCTCATCAGCTGAAACTTAATCCCAGCAAAACTGAACTGCTGTTCATCCCAGGTGATTCATCCCCATGTCAGGATCTTGTGATTTCCCAGGACAATTCTCGTTCACCCAGGTTTGTTGATGGTGGAGTGGCTGGCCGCCTTATGTCCCAGGGAGCCCTCATGTCTGTGTTACCTTCTGGCTCTCCCTTTTAGTTATGCTGTCATAGCTAGCCTTGCTGGAGTCCCTGCTTTCACTCACGCAAAGTACACTGTCCTTAACCATTACGGGACAATAAGCATACCTAATTTTCTCTCTCTCTCTCTCTCTCTCTCTCTCTCTCTCTCTCTCTCTCTCTCTCACTCCTGAGATGCCAGTGATCCTGACCCCTTCTGCTCTCTGGACCTGCCTGATCCATCCTGATGCCCTACTTTTGGTTGGAGATCTCATCAACTGGAAGTCACATGTTGCTGCTGAGGATGGCCCCACATGGTGCAGCCTAAAGATCATTGAGATTACTGAGGATGGTACCACTTAAAAACCATAAAGATCGCTTTGGACCTCAATTCATATGAACAGTTATGCTATGATGGCTAGGACTGCAATTGCCACAAACAGTTTGGCACTCAAGTCTCCATCAGTGAACAGTGGTGAAGTTCAACAAAACAGACTTCATATAAAAACTGTAATGAATTTTCATGGTTTCTCAACTGCTATTTGACCATGTAGTATTGGTACATTTATAGAAGGGATTTATTTATTTATAATTGCACTATCCGGTGTTACCCAGATGAGGATGGGTTCCCCTTTGAGTCTGGTTCCTCTCAAGGTTTCTTCCTCATATCGTCTCAGTGTTATGTAACACAGACGTGTTGGTCGGAAGAGGGAGTCAGGATGCATGCACTGGGGAGACATCAGTAAATGTAGAAGAGTTTATTATAAACAAAAGAATCCATACTATGAGCAAAACAAACTGTAATCCAGGCAGTAGCAAACAAGATTAGTTATCTGGGAAACATCAGAACAAAGCGCATGGTTAAACACATCTAAATACTAACAAACTGAACTATGAATAACAACACTATGAAAAACCAAGACTATGATTAACTATGACAAACTTATACTAAGATAAACTAACTAAACTAACTAACCCTAATACTCCGCGTTGAAGCGGACACAGAGTGGCGTATTTAAAGGCACACAAATCATACACACCAAATCAAACACACCTGGAAACGATAATCACCTTTAACAGAGAACCAATGAGAACTAAGGAGGCAGAGACATGACACAACCGAAAACATGAGCACATGGCATAGGTAAACAACACGAGAGTCTTTGTGAATGAAATGTCCATCGGAGAGTTTTTGAATAGCGCTGGAAAGCGCGCAGTGGAATGCGGAAGTGTTCGAGTCCGCTGGAGACTCGGAGAACGAGGGGAAACTTCTAACAGAGCCCCCCCCCCCAAAGGCGCTTCTCCCGAAGCGCCAAAAGTTCTGACCGTTCTGGCGGACCCGGGCCCCTGGGCAGGATCATAACATCAGCCCCGCAGGACCCGAGGCTGGTGATGTCCAATGTCCTGAGGCCAGAGCAGAACTTGGTCGAGAACTTGGTCGAGAACTTGGTCGAGAACTTGGAGTGATGCTTGACCTGGTGCTGGGCCTGGATCTCGGAGTGATGCTTGACCTGGTGCTGGGCCTGGATCTCGGAGTGATGCTTGACCTGGTGCTGGGCCTGGATCTCGGAGTGATGCTTGACCTGGTGCTGGGCCTGGATCTCGGAGTGATGCTTGACCTGGTGCTGGGCCTGGATCTCGGAGTGATGCTTGACCTGGTGCTGGGCCTGGATCTCGGAGTGATGCTTGACCTGGTGCTGGGCCTGGATCTCGGAGCTGGGCGTGACCTGGTGCTGGGCCTGGATCTCGGAGCTGCGCGTGACCTGGTGCTGGGCCTGGATCTCGGAGCTGCGCGTGACCTGGTGCTGGGCCTGGATCTCGGAGCTGCGCGTGACCTGGTGCTGGGCCTGGATCTCGGAGCTGCGCGTGACCTGGTGCTGGGCCTGGATCTCGGAGCTGCACGTGACCTGAAGCTTGACCTGGAAGCAGGATCGGAGTCAGCTCTGGAACCAGGATCGGAATCAGCTCTCGCACCTGAATCGGAATCAGCTTTGGCACCCGGGTCAGGAACAGCTTTGGCACCCGGATCAGAGACAGACTGGGAAACAGACTTCGAGACAGACTGGGAAACAGACTTCGAGACAGACTGGGAAACAGACTTCGAGAGAGACTGGGAAACAGACTTCGAGAGAGACTGGGAAACAGACTTCGAGAGAGACTGGGAAACAGACTTCGAGAGAGACTGGGAAACAGACTTCGAGACAGACTTAGAAACAGAACAGAGAACTCGGTTAGACCGAAAACCATAGACAAAATCAAAAACTTGGTTGGAAACAGCATTGGAAATTAAATTGGAGACAGGGCTGGAGACAGGGATGGAGACAGAGGATGAGACAGAGGAGTGAGCTGGGTTGGAGACAGAGGAGTGAGTTGGGTTGGACGCGGAGCTGGGAATCAAATCAGCCTCTGAACTGAGAAGGAGAGCAAACACATATCCAGAAACTAAACCTATGTAGCTAGCTATGAAATCAGGAACTGGACTTGGAACTGAACTAGGAACTGGGCTAGGAACAGGGTCAGAACCTGGACTTGGACTAGGATTCAGGCAGGAACCTGGACATGGACTTGGACATGGCCTGGGATTAGAGCAGAAACATGGACATGGACATGGACTAGCTTGAGAAGAGGTCATCCCATGGACCTCAGACATGGACAGGGCAGGAGTGGAGGTTTCTTCTCGAACCTCTGACTGCTGCTTGTCGGGGCTGGAGGTCGCCTTGTTAACCTCCTTGAGCAGCTCCCTTGTGGAGACCTCCTGCTGGGCCTCCTGCTGGAGCTCGGGGCTGGAGGTCGCCACGTTAACCTCCAGGGGCAGCTCTGCTGTGGAGACCTCCTGCTGGGCCTCCTGCTGGAGCTCGGGGCTGGAGGTCGCCACGTTACCCTCCAGGGGCAGCTCCGCTGTGGAGACCTCCTTGTGGGCCTCCTGCTGGAGCTCGGGGCTGGAGATCGCCACATTAACCTCCAGGGGCAGCTCCGCTGTGGAGACCTTCTGCTGGGCCTCCGGCTGGAGCTCTGGGGTTGCCCGCCTGTGGAGCTGTTTGTGTGCTCGCCAGCTGTCCTTAAAGCAGTCCTGGGAGCAGAAGTAATAGCTCCTAGTTCCCTGATTTTTACAGGTGGGGCACTGTAGACTGGCCTGCCGGGTGCAGCCCTTGGTAGCGCATTCCTGGGTCCAGGGTTGAGAGGTGCAGGCCGCCATATTAGCCTGCTTCCTCTTGTAATACTCCAGGAATGACTGGCTGGACCGATGACCCAGACAGTCCTTCCCCAAGAATGTCCTGAGGTCGGGCATGAATTCTGGGCTGCCAAATACCTGAATCAGTAGATCCACAAAGCTGGAAACCGAAGAGATCCTGGTGGACCCACTGGCAAGGTGAAGCTCCGCCCACTGACGGGCAGAACTGACCAGGCGGGACAGGAGGAACCTTAACCACTGTTCTTCGGTGGGCAAGGGATCCTTTACACTGAGAAAATACATTTGGGCCTTCCATAAAAAACATTGAGGCCACATGGAGAAGCCATCATATGCCTCCGGGATAATAATGAAAGTCCATTGTTCAAAGGACACTGAATCGAAGGGAGGAACGAAAAATTCAGTGTGGCCGGCCCAAGATTTCCCCGCTGCATCCATGTTTGGTGGAGTATTCTGTTACGTAACACAGACGTGTTGGTCGGAAGAGGGAGTCAGGATGCATGTGCTGGGGAGACGTCAGTAAATGTAGAAGAGTTTATTATAAACAAAAGAATCCATACTATGAGCAAAACAAACTGTAATCCAGGCTGTAGAAAACAAGATTAGTTATCTGGGAAACATCGGAACAAAGCTCACGGTTAAACACATCTAAATACTAACAAACTGAACTATGAATAACAACACTATGAAAAACCAAGACTATGATTAACTATGACAAACTTACACTAAGATAAACTAACTAAACTAAACTAACTAACCCTAATACTCCGCGTTGAAGCGGACACAGAGTGGCGTATTTAAAGGCACACAAATCATACACACCAAATCAAACACACCTGGAAACGATAATCACCTTTAACAGAGAACCAATGAGAACTAAGGAGGCAGAGACATGACACAACCGAAAACATGAGCACATGGCATAGGTAAACAACACGAGAGTCTTTGTGAATGAAATGTCCATCGGAGAGTTTTTGAATAGCGCTGGAAAGCGCGCAGTGGAATGCGGAAGTGTTCGAGTCCGCCGGAGACTCAGAGAACGAGGGGAAACTTCTAACACTCAGGGAGTTTTTCATTGCCACCATCGCCTCTGGCTTGCTCATTGGGGATAAATTGATAAATTTAAAATCTATGTCCTGAATTTATATATTTCTGTAAAGCTGCTTTGGGACAATGTCCATTGTTAAAAGCGCTATACAAATAAACTGAACTTGAACTCTCTGATCTCACCTTCAGTCGCTGTGTGCAACCTTGGGGTAACCATGGGCAATCAACTGTCCTTTTTTCTCACATTGCTCATCTGACATGCTCCTGTTGATTTCTCCTCTACAACATCAGAAGGATTCGTCCATTTCTATCCACACAGGCCACTCAGTTGTTTGTTCAGTCCCTTGTCATTTTGAGACTGGACTACTGCAACTTGCTCCTGGCAAGTCTCCCTCTGAGCACCATTCAACCTCTGCAACTTATCCAGAATGCAGCTGCATGACTTGTTTTCAACCTAGCTAAGTTCCCCCACACCACCACATTGCTACACTCTCTCCTCTGGCTTCCTGTAGCTGCCCAAATCAGATTTAAAACAATGATGCTTGCCTACAAAGCCAAAAATGGATCAGCACCCACTTACCTCAAAGCACTTATCACACATCTGCACTGTACTACCCTCCCTCCAATCCTCTAGCACTGCTTGACTAGTCCCACCATCTCTCAGGGTAAAAGGAAGGCATGCATCAAGACTGTTATGGCATCTAGAACCATCTGTTATGGCACCTAGGTGGTGGAAAAAAACTTCCCCTAGATGTCCAAGCAGCTGAGTCACTGGCAGTCTTCAAATGACGTCTAAAGACCTACACTTTCTGGAAGTACTCAAATTAATATTTCAATTTTAAAAAAGTAAAATAAAATTGTGTTGTCTGTGTCTTACAATTTTACCTCTCCAACAGAGTTTTTCGACTGATGGTATTCTTACTCCATGGCCTAGTGAACCAATATCAGCATGTATTTTTTGATAAAGACTTCAAAACACTTCTGTAGGTTGCTCTGGGTAAGGGAGTCTGCCAAATGCCAAATGTAAATGTAAGCATGGGGGGATTGACTGTAACAGCATGTTAAATAAGCATTTACAAATGAGAGATAGGTGTGCCACATTGATTTGCTCACTCTCCCACACTCAGAGTGCAGACTCACACTAAACCACACCCCCACCTGCCAAACTTAGCTTTGTAGCTAAAGAATCAAATGCATTGGACACCAAACATCTTGGCTTATTGACTACATTTTAGGTAAGAGAGGAAATTCTACTTACACCACTTCCATGTGTCAGATAGATTCTGAGCTGATATGAAATTAGTCAGTTTAGTATCACTCAGAAAAGTAACGTGTATAAAGAGAATTATTCATACCCAGACATTACAAATGTTAATATCTAAAAGGTATTGATCTGAATGAGAGATACGACATGGCAGGTGACTATATCTAAGCACTTGGGGACACCACCAGGCCCCTTACTACAGTATATTATCAAAAAGATCACACACTTTACAGCTAGATGTTATTATGAGATGACTGTGGGAAGAATGTTATTCACAAAACTGTTGAACTGTGAAAATTTGATTGTGCAGAAGGTGTTGTGGTGGCTCAATGGTTTAAGGCTCTGGGTTGCTCATCAGAAGATGAGGTGTTCAAGCCCCAGCATTGCCAAGGTGCTCTTGAGCAAAGACCCTATCTGCTCCAGGGGAACAGTATCATGACTGACCCTGTGCACTGAATCCAACTTCCTAACAAGCTAGGATATGCGAAGACTAATTTCACTGTACTGTAATGCACTGTGTATGTGACAAATAAAGGCTTCTTCATCATCTTAACTTTCTATAACAGCAGCTCTGGCAGTAGATCTGGCTGCAAAGCAAATCACAGGTTTATATTAATGCACCCAGTTGATTTACAGCTGTGGACGCTCTGCATAAATTGATTTTAAAAGTGTTTAATTGTTTATATGATGAAGTTTATTTAGTCTTTATGAAAGGAGTCTCAGGTGTCAGTGCTTTGTAATAGTCAGAGGTAAAGCTGTAACTTGAAGTTTCCCACCATGTGAAAGTCTTCAGGACGAAGGACTATCTGCTTTGTGGTTTATCAGTAACATGAAAAGCTGTGTTGTTTTTATTACATTCAAGAGAAGTAAAAAAGAGGCTGGTGAGGAAATGTTTATAGCTGCTCTAGTTTATGTGATATGAACTTCTTTCATGAACATTCTCCAACATTAACCAACAGTAACTACAAATGGATAAAAATTTCAACATATTCTTTAATAAGGAAAAAAATTGTAATCATCAGAAAATTGCTGTGGTGTAAAAGGAATAAATCACTTCAGGCTATGCCATTAAAGGAAATTAATCATCTTTGTGGGATTAACAATTCGTTAATCCGCTTCGAGTCTGGCCGTATCACACCACACACCCCAAAGTGTTTTACTCCTTACATGGTGATTGGTGCAGTGAATTTGCTCCTCTGTTTTGGAGTGAGAACAAGAATCAGCATTCTCTGTTGACACAGGAAGTATACAACCGTAACCACAGTCTCGACTTTCCGCATGCCATCAAGCGTCAAGTCTAATGCTTAGGTTTACTTAATTAGACTTCTGACTTTCCACAAGTCAATTTGACTAATTGCTCAATTTGGATTTCTCTAACAACTGTCACGTCAACATCTTGTGTCTTGCTGTGTTCAGTTCACTGGAAGATCAGAGATGTGCAGAGTAATTCCTCCCTTCGTGTTGGCCTCATTCTGATGTAACCCCAATTACCAAAGGTGACAGGAAGTGGGCTGGAGCAGGTTACCGCTTGTTTTTGTTTTTCAGATTGGAGTGTTGAGAGGAGACTTGTTTTTTTGTTGTTTTTTTAAATATATTATTATTATTATTATTATTATTATTATTATTATTATTATTATTTCACTTTTGCTTTAGCACTCTGCACCATAACTATGCAAATGCAGGGAATTAAATAAAATAATGCATGACTTACACAAAAGTTTGGGCACCCATGAACAAATTACATGAAAAAGTTAACACAACCTCTATAGGGAGCAAACCCTAAAGAAATATGACATATTTATGCACATTTTAATGCTTTAACCATTACTGTTTATTTGTTGAACTTAACATATTGAAAACACTGAAAGTTTTACAATTTGACATGCCAGTTGGTCAGGAACATACCCTTTGGCCGAATTTGCAGCCTCCAAATTTTTTAGCCAGCTAACAGTCTTTGTGTTCTTGCTTTAGGATTTTTTCCCCATGCTTCCTTGCAGACTGTATTCCTCAGTTGTTTTGCGTGCACAGCATGTTTGAGATCTACCTACATATATTCAATGATATTTCAGTCTGGGGACTGTGAAGGTCAAAACTTTATTCTGTTAATTCAAGTAGTTCAAAGTTGATGTTCAGATATGCTTTGGATCACTGTTTTCTTGTAATATCTGTCCACATTTCAGCTTCAGTTTCTTCACTGACTGTGGGGCACTGACTTTCAGGATTTGCTGATATTTAATAGAATCCATTCTTCCCTCTATCTGTATCTGTTTCTCCCAACAAATCTTTAATGACTGTAGCCAGAGTTTAATCTTTGTTTTATTGGACCACAGCAGGATATTTCAGAGTGCCTCTGGCTTATCATTGTGCTGTGTTGCATATTTTTGTGATGAGATCGCAGGTAAGCTTTTCTTCTGAAGGCTCTTGCATGCAGCTCATGTTTGTGCAAGCAACGCTGCACAGTGGACCGGTTCCTGCACGTCTTTGGTAGTGATGTGATGGTTATGTTTTGCATATCTAACCAGTCTATGAGCAGATCTATTATTAAGTTTTCTTGGTCTTCCAGAACAAACTTGACCTTAACAGTGTTCCATAACATATTTTCAATGGAATTGTAAGTTCTGAGACCTTAGAAAAAGAAAAAAGAAAAAAAAAAGCACCAGTGGATCACTTGAATCATGTGCCTAAACTTTTGCACAGGTCACATTTTAGATTTGCCAGTGTGTTAAATTCAACAAGTAAAAGTAATGTTGTGTTAAATGTGTCATATATAAGTTTCTTCCCTTTAGAGAACATGTTAATGCTTTTCATTTGGAAAATCAACTAAATGGAAGTTGGGCACCAAAACACATTTGAGGAGATTTTGTGATTTATAAGACACAGTGTGCTTTGTTTCTACATTTACGAGTCATAAATGTAGTTCATTGCTTATTTTCTTCATAGCTGTTGAGGCATGCTTTGGTAAACCAGTCTGTCTAGTTTCACTTGCTCAGGATTTCTGACTAAACAAACTTCTTAATTTTTTTTTAGCTGTTTTTATGCATGTGTCAAACAGCAATAGAAAAAAGATTATATACAAACTCTCTCTCTCTCTCTCTCTCTCTCTCTCTCTCTCTCTCTCTCTCTCTCTCTCTCTCTTTCTGCTTCTCTTCCCTCTTCCTCTGCTCTGTGGTATAAGTACTGTGAGCGATCAGCAACAGCTTATTCTTACTCACTCACTTTCATCTGTAACACAGCGATGTTGCGCTGCTTCTTTTCTAATCTATATTCACAGTGAATATTACAGACTAACAAATGGCAAATCTTTTCTGGATGCTACTGATGCTGTATCCGTTTGTGGCTCATTCTCAAAGTGGAGATGATGGTAAGAGGTTCTTATCCCAATCAAATGCTGTGAAATTATTATTAGGTTATTATAAGATACATTATTTTTTTGGACTCAGGAGAAAGTAGAGCATGGAAATGATCCTTTACATGTTCTGTGACGCATTATAATTCAGCATAAGTCAACAAACATAAGCACATTTGTTGTTATCAATATAATTATTGGTTTCTTTAAGGATTTTACTGGTTAGTAGAAGGATCACATAAAAAAGACAAGACACAAAACCACATAACAATGTTTTTGCCATGTCATCCTGTTTAATGAATTAAATATCCAAACAAATAATAATAATTGTCATCACTGAACTCTTTAATCTAATTATCTTCCTATCACTGTACATGTTTAACATTTCTCTGTTCCTCTATAAGCAATTACTGCATTAGTAGTTAATTGGTCATGCATACATTTTCTCACAGATTGTTCATGTTGTATTTTGTAATAATGCAACTGATTCCTTATGCTTTCCATTTAATTTGATTTACTCTAAAGGTTTTAACCAGATTAAGTATCATTATTATTATCATTATTGGCTACTTTAAGGAGTGAATAGTAAGTAGACATAAGACTACATGATGGAACAGAAAACTTATGGCATATGTATTTCCTGATCTGTTTAATCCACATGTCCTGATACAGAAGACCCCATTGATACTGACTGCTGGTCATTGATGACCATACAACAGAGCAGTCTAGTCTGTGTCCTGAATGAGTGTGACCCCAAAACGTGTGAGAATGTAACACTTTGGTATGGTGCTGTTTCTGGCATTTCTGTTAGTTTTATCTTGTAAATTGTCAATCTTAAATTGATTTGACTGCATCCTGTTGTTCTGTCTTCAGTCCTGTTCCAGATACAGTTTCTAATTGTTCCAATGCAACTGTGGAAGGTAACAGATTCACTTTTTGGGATCTGAGTCCTATACCATATTATGAACTGCACATCCACATAAAAGAAGAGAAACCCCAAATACAAAAATTCAGCTTGGCAAAAATAGGTACGTTGTGTCAACCTCTTTATTTGCCAATGTTTGAGTCACTGATTTAAAAACTGTTGTCTTATTCGTACTTTGCAGTTAAAATTACAACTCCTGAGATTGAAAATGCTACGTATAAGCTTGATCAGGTGGATGTACACATAAGATACAAGCATGACTATGTCAAAAATCCTGATTTCCAAGTGGAATTCTGGGGAGACCGTTCCAAAGTTAAAGTGGTGACTTCATATTTCTGATTTCTTTACATTATATCCATAACTACTTACAGCAAATGCAAGTGGTATCAATTGTTTTTACAATAACATACTCTTTGTGAAAGAAGGTGATAGTGAAATACCAACACGTGACAATAGGGGGAGACAAGCTGAGAGACAGTGAGATATACAACGTACGTGTCAGAGCAAAACCTGTGGAGTATTTTGATGGGAGCTGGACTGAGTGGAGCAGGGTGAAGAGCTTCAGAGTGAACCACACCACAGCGAAGGGTGAGAGTCCTCCATGAGTTAATACATGCACACTATTGTAATCAGTTGCAACCAAACATACAGGCCTAATTTCTAGTGGCTTATTATTTCAGTCCCATATCAGTAACATCTATAAAGAGGCATGTTATCATTAAGGCAAGGAATAAAACACTTGAGGGTGTGCTGTTATAGGAAAATAATCAACGATAAGGTGATGTGATGCAGCCCAGCATGAAACAGAGTTGCTCTTACCACCCCAAAGTTGATTATTTTCCTATAACAGGGTGTCCTTTATAGTGCTTTATTCCTCTCACACCACAACAATTTTCCAAAGATTACATTTCTTTATTAAAAGATGACACCATATTTTTTAATCCAATTATAGCTATGTGTAATGTTGTGGAGCATCCACATTAACTTGCTGTTAACACTTACTTTATAGAAACGTTGTTCCCTCACCAGCCTGCCTTTTTTCCCCTCTGTCTTTCAGTTAATAACACAATAAAGCACAGTTTGTCAGTTTGTCTGAAACCACAAATAAAAATTAGTTGCAGCTTTGCAGCTTTACCCCTGACTTTTACAAAATTCTGATGTCTCCTGAATAAACACTCCTCACAGAAACTTCCACCATATTAAAAATTACACACTTTTTAAATCTGTTTACATGGAGCATCCTCCATACAAGCCCCTGTGTAAGATATTAATATAGAAACTATAATGTATAAGAGTAAGCAACCTATGATATGCTATTGTTATGGAAAATTAATCAACACCTTCTGACCAATCAGAATCGAGAATTCAGCAGCATTGGTATAAGAACTACTGGATTCTTATCCCAATCAAATGCTGTGAAATTATTATTAGGTTATTATAAGATACATTATTTTTTTGGACTCAGGAGAAAGTAGAGCATGGAATTTATCCTTTACATGTTCTGTGACGCATTATAATTCAGCATAAGTCAACAAACATAAGCACATTTGTTGTTATCAATATAATTATTGGTTTCTTTAAGGATTTTACTGGTTAGTAGAAGGATCACATAAAAAGACAAGACATGAAAATACATAATAATGTTTTTGCCATGTCATCCTGTTTAATGAATTAAATATCCAAACAAATAATAATAATTGTCATCACTGAACTCTTTAATCTAATTATCTTCCTATCACTGTACATGTTTAACATTTCTCTGTTCCTCTATAAGCAATTACTGCATTAGTAGTTAATTGGTCATGCATACATTTTCTCACGGATTGTTCATGCTGTATTTTGTAATAAGGCAACTGATCCTTTATGTTTTCCATTTAATTTGATTTACTCTAAAGGTTTTAACCAGATTAAGTATCATTATTATTATCATTATTGGCTACTTTAAGGAGTGAATAGTAAGTAGACATAAGACTACATGATGGAACAGAAAACTTATGGCATATGTATTTCCTGATCTGTTTAATCCACATGTCCTGATACAGAAGACCCCATTGATACTGACTGCTGGTCATTGATGACCATACAACAGAGCAGTCTAGTCTGTGTCCTGAATGAGTGTGACCGCAAAACGTGTGAGAATGTAACACTTTGGTATGGTGCTGTTTCTGGCATTTCTGTTAGATTTATCTTGTAAATTGTCAATCTTAAATTGATTTGACTGCATCCTGTTGTTCTGTCTTCAGTCCTGTTCCAGATACAGTTTCTAATTGTTCCAATGCAACTGTGGAAGGTAACAGATTCACTTTTTGGGATCTGAGTCCTATACCATATTATGAACTGCACATCCACATAAAAGAAGAGAAACCCCAAATACAAAAATTCAGCTTGGCAAAAATAGGTACGTTGTGTCAACCTCTTTATTTGCCAATGTTTGAGTCACTGATTTAAAAACTGTTGTCTTATTCGTACTTTGCAGTTAAAATTACAACTCCTGAGATTGAAAGTGCTACGTATAAGCTTGATCAGGCGGATGTACACATAAGATACAAGCATGACTATGTCAAAAATCCTGATTTCCAAGTGGAATTCTGGGGAGACCGTTCCAAAGTTAAAGTGGTGACTTCATATTTCTGATTTCTTTACATTATATCCATAACTACATACAGCAAATGCAAGTGGTATCAATTGTTTTTACAATAACATACTCTTTGTGAAAGAAGGTGATAGTGAAATACCAACAAATGGCAATAGCAGGAGACAAGCTGAGAGACAGTGAGATATACAACGTACGTGTCAGAGCAAAACCTGTGGAGTATTTTGATGGGAGCTGGACTGAGTGGAGCAGGGTGAAGAGCTTCAGAGTGAACCACACCACAGCGAAGGGTGAGAGTCCTCCATGAGTTAATACATGCACACTATTGTAATCAGTTGCAACCAAACATACAGGCCTAATGACACCATATTTTTTAATCCAATTATAGCTATGTGTAATGTTGTGGAGCATCCACATTAACTTGCTGTTAACACTTACTTTATAGAAACGTTGTTCCCTCACCAGCCTGTCTTTTTTCCCCTCTGTCTTTCAGTTAATAACACAATAAAGCACAGCTTGTCAGTTTGTTTGAAACCACAAACAAAAATTAGGTGCAGCTTTGCAGCTTTACCCCTGACTTTTACAAAATTCTGATGTCTCCTGAATAAACACTCCTCACAGAAACTTCCACCATATTAAAAAATTACACACTTTTTAAATCTGTTTACGTGGAGCATCCTGCATACAAGCCCCTGTGTAAGATGTTAATATAGAAACTATAATGTATAAGAATAAGCAACCTATGATTTGCTATTGTTATGGAAAATTAATCAACACCTTCTGACCAATCAGAATCGAGAATTCAGCAGCATTGGTATAAGAACTATTGTACTATTAGTATAAGAACTACTGGTATAATGGTATAAGAACTAAATAAGACACACTATGTGCAAATGCTATATGATTCTGAGAAACTAGTACTTGCTTGCATAACCTCTTGATTAGACTAGTGCAGCATGTTTCTGTCGCTTTAAATAAATTTCTGCTGGTTCAGAATGAAGTGTTTACCAGGAAGAAAAAGTCAGACTGTATTCAAATGACTTTCAACGAAAGCTTTTACTGACTCATTTATATCTTCCTTATCTCTTGAAGCATTACAGCCCTTTCTAACCACTTCAGCAGGCTTCCAGTTAACCCCTCTGAGGAGTGAAAAGAGCTTTCCATTTGGAAGATGTTTTCTTTTTCTCATGTGGTTTCTCAACACAAATCCACTAGCTCTTAGGGTTTAATTTTAAATCTATATTACAATCTTACTTATTAAGACTGCCCTTCTTCTAGTGTACTAGACCTTTTAATTATTTTATATTTTTATAACTTGCACTAATATATCATTATCTTTTGTACGAATGTATATTTATAAACATAATTTGTACTAATTTATTAATAATGTATTACAGTGAAGCACTTGTGAGTCTGAACATAAAACAAGCTGTACCAAAAAAAAAAAGATTATTATAAATAAAAGTGAAAAAATTAGTGCGTACCCATAGAACCAAATGAGAAATACATTTAATTTACAGCAACCAGACATTTAGTATGTTGGGTTTCTGAGATGTTTATTCATTATCAACTACATGTATCTTAAGATATTAATACCAAAAAAAAAAAAAAAAAAGTTCAAATGTTCACAACTTCCTTTATGAATGTGATATCATCACTGCCTCCAACATCTTTCATATCCTCTAATCAGCTTCAGTTCCTCTCTGATGTAATATTTGGCTCCACTTAACCCATTCACCTGCTCATTCTTCTGAACTCTGTGAATGTTACACACTGCCATCTTTAAAGCAGGTCTGGATGTTTAGGGAGTCAGGACAAATATGGCAAATACTTTTCCAAATATTTATCTGTTTGTTTTATGTTTTAGATTGTAGACTTGTTGCAGGGCTCACATTTCCATCCATCCATCCATTTTCTGTACCACTTATCCTACACAGGGTCGCGGGGAGCCTGGAGCACACGGAGGAAACCGCTGAAGCACAGGAAGAACATAGAAACTCCACGCACACAGGGTAGAGCCCCTGGGCACAGGGTTGAGCCCCCAACCCCTGAGGTGCGAAGCAAACATGCTCAGGTTACTGCCTGTGTGGACTTTTATGTGTTCTCCTCATGTTCATGTGGGTTTTCTCCCAACTCCCAAAAACATACTAATAGGTGGATTGGCCCTAGG
The DNA here is from genome assembly GCA_023630585.1 of Cranoglanis bouderius. Taxonomy (NCBI): domain Eukaryota; kingdom Metazoa; phylum Chordata; class Actinopteri; order Siluriformes; family Cranoglanididae; genus Cranoglanis; species Cranoglanis bouderius. The sequence goes on along the minus strand of CM042541.1, from coordinate 17,864,305 downwards.
TCTGAATCTGTTTGTATGGTCCCATGTGATGGATCAGCATTCAAATTCACCGCAGGATAAAGGGATTACTGAAGATGAATGGATGACTGATTATAGAGATACATCATAAAGATACATTTTCAAAACTCCTGCATCCTCCCTGTGTGTGTATGGAGTTTGCATGTTCTCCCCATGCTTCGGGGGTTTCCACCGTGTACTCCAGTTATCTCCCCCAGTCCAAAGACATGCGTAGTAGGCTGATTGGCATATCTAAATTGTCTGTACTGTGTGAATGGGTGTGTGAGTGTGTGTGCGATTGTGCCCTGTGATGCATTGGGACTCTGTCCAGGGTGTCCCCTGCCTTGTGCCCCGAGTCCACTGGGATAGGCTCCAGGCTCCCCTTGACCCTGTGTAGGATAAGAAATGGATGGATGGATTTTCAAAAACCAAGTGAATTCATTTCATTTCAATCCATTTCAAACCATCTTTCAGACGTAGTAGCTCCTCCTGTTCTGTACATCCTCCTCTGCATAACTCCCATTGTATTGGTTGCCATCGGGTTTCTGATCCTACGATGGAAGAAAGAGTGAGTGCATTTTCAACTCAAAGATTGCAAATAATGTTTATAGTGTATTGTTGACTTGGGTTTTCATGCATTTTGCCTCTCCTAGGATACAGACCTGCCTTTTCCCAGACGTTCCAGACCCAAAGGCCACTCTCGCTCAAATCCACAGACAAAAGGAGGTAAGTCAAGTTGAGTTTTATCAACAGTAAGTCTGCATACATTAATCAACTCAAGCTGGAAAACCTAAAGTGGTAGATTGAAAAAACAAAACAAAACAAAAAAAATATATATTTTGTTACAGCACTTACCCGTAAGTTTCAGCCCAGAAATCTTCAAGGATATCAACATTTATTCAGTGATTTACACTGAGGAGAAGCAGTTCACCCCTGAGTTTGGTGATGATCAGGGTGACACCACAGAATCCTGCGATGATGAGGTTGCGGCTTTGAAATGTTCTCGTCCCACTTCAGTGTGTGAGAAGCAGGACGAAGATGACCAAAGTCTGGATTCCGAGACATCCCAAATGAAAATTAAGCTGCTGGATGAATCTGGTGCATCTGATGAGGATGTACATGATAACCCTGGCTGCCAAAGTGTAGTGGCTCTCCAAAGACATTCTAAGGATGAGACGTATGTCACCATGTCGAGCCTCTATAAAACCCAGTGAGGTGGAGAGAAATTCACGACAGGTAAATCTCTCATCATTAGCTGCTCATTTCGTCAGGCTGCTCTTATCCTCATGGTAGAACTGTCAGTTAGTAATTATCTACCAGAAACCAGATGTCAAAATCAGCAAATGGCCAATCAAAGCAAAGTTATGGATATAATTCATGATTGACAGGTCTAGTAAACACATTAAAGCTGACATCCTATATAAAAAGGAAACATGGAAATAGTGTGTAGGCAACTATACGGTAGGTTCAAACAATCCATTATCGCTCGCTGCTAATTTCCTCTGAATGTTTTAAAAACCATGAACTTGAACTCCAAATGCTTAACAGTGTTGTGGTGTGATTTCCTTCGCTATAAATGCCAGCGCAAGCCTTTGTACCTACTAATATGAGTCATCGAATTAAAGCACCACCGAAAAATGTGTGGGTGGATTGCGGAGCAATGAGAAGAGTTGGTGTTGATTCTTGTAAGAGAAACTCATCATATGTAAAACCACCAGTGTTGAAAAGAAAGTTGAGCCAGTGCAAAAGTTTTTTTTTTTTTTTTACTGTTTAGCCTAGCAACCTATAAACATAGTGAAACAATAGCGCTACTAGGAAAGCTATTAGCTATTTTGAATCAAGTAGCTCATAATTAGTTAAATAAGTTAGCTCTGATAATGGCTAGATTTCATTTTCTTGATGTACAAAAATGTATTAATCCCTTAAGTTATATCACTATGTCTTGTCTGACAATTAAACACAACAAATGACTCAAATAGGTTCCTGACTGCTAACACAGCCAAACTGTTTACCTGCATCAATAATGTAGCTTCAATGTAGTTTGATTATGCTACTTTTACCATATAGCTTGCAGTACAGCTAGCATGCTTAAGCTAACTGCATTTTTAAAGTATCTTGCCTAACATTTCCTATTAAGTATTATTCCGATTAACTATACAATTCTATCTATACTGATAATTTTATAAACTTGTTAAATATATCTTAAAAAAGTGGAAACATGTCATAGGATACACTGGGACTATTGTTATTACAGAGAATAAGGGAGTGTCTCAATAATGTTTTAACACACCCTCATCAACTTGTATTTAGCATTTCCCCTTGGGGAATCCCAGCGCCATCTTAAAGGTTGTTCCATCACTCTATTAGCTCAAATGAAGCGAGGGATAAACTCAACATATATGTACATACACTTCAGGTGCAGAAAATTGGAAGCTCTTTTAGTTTTTAGATCTTTTAGATCGTTTTTAGTTTCAACCTCAACTAAATTTTATCTAGAAGTCGTGTGTTATCCTCCAGACTACATTGGATGAATGTATTGAATGTATTTCTCTTCAGTGTACATAACAAAAGTGTCAACTTTGTGACACAATATTGTATGTTTTGTGAAAAAATGATTTCTTCTGTTTTTGTGTATATCTCATACTAAATTGTTTCAGAAATTAAAACAAAATCTAAGATAAAACAAAGGCAACCCGAGTAAACAGAAAATACAGTTTTTAAATGATAATGTTATTTATTGAAGCAAAAAAGTTAACGAATACCAACTGGACCTGTGTGAAAATGTCTTTGCCCCTATAGTTACTAATTCCCCAAATCTGTGAAACTGCATTCATAATGGGGTTCAGCTGGACTAGACGCAACCAGGCCTGATTACTGCAAACCCTGTTCAATCAAATCAACACTTAAATAGAACTTTTTCAACAGCATGAAGTTGGTTAAAATTCCAGAAATGATGAGGAAGAAGGTGATTGAAATACTCCAAAGAACCACAGTGGAAGCCATTATCTCCAAATGGAAAAACTCAGCACAGTAGTGAACCTTCCCAGAAGTGGCCGACCTTCCAAAATTTCTCCAAGAGCACAGCAACTAGTCATGCAGGAAGTCACAAAAGAGCCAAAGACAACATCAAAGGACCTACAGGCCTCTCTTGCATCAATAAAGGACACTGTTCATGACTCCACTATCAGAAAGACACTGGGCAAAAATGGCATCCATGGAAGAGTGACGAGGTGAAAACCACTGCTAACCAAGAAGAACATTAAGACTCGCCTGAATTTTGCCAAAACACACCTTGATGATCCTCAAACCTTTTGGGAGAATGTTCTGTGGACTGATGAGTCAAAAGTTGAACTGTTTGGAAGACAGGGGTCCCGTTACATCTGATGTAAACCAAATGCAGAATTCCACAAAAGAAAACATCACAACTATGGTCAAGCATGGTGGTGGAAGTGTGGGGATGCTTTGCTGCTTCAGGGCCTGGGCTACTTGCAATAATTGAGTGAAACATGAATTCTGCTTTACCAGAAAATCCTAAAGGAGAATGTCTGGTTTTCAGTCCGTAAGTTGAAACTCAAGCACAACTGGATTATGCAGCAAGACAATGATCCAAAGCACAGGAGTAAATCCTAGTCCTAAAAGAAAGTGACAGACTAATCTCCAGTTATCTGAAGCGTTTGGTTGCAGTTATTACTGCTAAAGGTGATGAGATATACACAAAAACAGAAGAAATCAGGATGGGGCAAATACTTTTTCACAGCACTGTATGTTCAACTCATGCACATGAAACTACACTGTAATGCATCAAATCAGCTACTGTTTGGATTTTGCCATTGAATGGTTTTGTTTGCATATTTTTGCAAAACCACTGGCTTTTCCAAAAGAAGAACTTGTATTGAAACCCTGAAACCAGTTAATAATTACGAACACAGTATGGCACAAAGTTGCTGTTAGCATTGTTGGAGTTCAGTCCTTCACAGACATGGGCACTTGATTAATCATCACCGTTATTGACATGATACATGATACAGCTGCTAGCCTCAGTCACTATTACAGTAATTACTGCTGATGCCACTCAGTATACAGTATTCCTTAACTTTTGTACTTATAGATGATTAGTTCAGTAAATCAGAGGGAAATGTACTCTCACACAGCTGACAGCTAAGGTTTTAATAGCATTAATATAAATATATATATATATATATATATATATATATATATATATATATATATATATATATATATATATATATATATAAATTTTTAATTATTTTTTTATTTGTGTTTTCTTGTGTAAAATGTATTGTATTTGTCTTACAATTTACATTTTTTCCCCTGACAATGGGCCTCATTTATCAATCTTTCAGTAAAGTTGTGTGTAATTAATAATAAATTAAATTAATTCTTTTGATCAGATTTACAAAGCATCGGTGACCCTGCATTTCTTTTGTAAGCATATGCACATGTTGATAAATACCAATTGCCTGTAATTTACCAAACATGTTCACAGTGGAGCCACAAAACTTCATAAAAGGCAACACAAAAATGATAAAATGATGATTAAACAGTGGAAGAAAACAGTGTCTGCTAAGCCACTGTGGTGTCATCTACCATAGACACAACTTTTTCTCCTTTTATAGGGTGCCATTATTTTTGTTCTAATTGAACAGCTAGTCTTATTTGTCTTCATTTATGGATTTGTTTTTGATTGATTCAATTAATATGAAACAACTGAATTTCACAAGATTTTCATTACATTTGTGTGTCTAATTGAAATACATAAGCAAGTTGACATTGAAAGGTGTAATTCATATATAAAATGAACTCATTGCTAATAATACCAATTGAATCAGTTGCTTAATCAAGGTTCACATTAGTGGGTCTCCTTATACGTAAATTTCCACAAACTCAGGAGCTCTTGTAGGATACTAACATTTTTCCAAACAAACTGGATTTTCAAAAAATACCACATTTCTTGTGTATATGCCCCCTTGCAAACCATTTACAAATAGATTTGTTCATACCCAGCTTGATAAATGAGGCCCACTGTGTCCTGCCTGCTGTAAAGAGCAGGTTGTCGATGATTTAAATATATACTCAGGTTTATTCCTAGTCGGGTCCTAGCATCACATTTAACTGAGTTAGATCTCTTAAAATCTCTTACAGGAAATTGTTTTATTACCACAAAGCATTTACACTGTATATGTCTCTACATTGCATAATCATTTATACTACTGGCTTTATTAAAGATTTTGCACAGAACCCGATATTAAAAGACATCCCAAAACCCAAGACTTGTTTCTATTTATTAAGATGATTTAAAGGGGAAGAGGTCTATTGAAACTACATATGCCTTCTGAGTTGCCTTTTAAGAAAAAGCGGATGAGCTGAGCGGCTTTACTGTGGCTGGGGGCAGGGCTAAATTCTGGACCAGAAAAAAAAATCAACTGAAGCCTGAAACAATCCTGGGCCACCATGTGACAACATTGTGAATTGTGAGCTGTGTTATATTTTATATATATATATATATATATATATATATATATATATATATATATATATATATATATATATATATATATATATATATATATATATATATATATATATATATATTTTTTTTTTTTTTTTTTTTTTTTTTAAGGATGATTATTATAAATGGTGTCCGAAAAGTCAGGAACCAATAAGAGTAAAAGTACATCTACTTAATGTTGTATTTATTTATTGTTCTACATGTTCACGCTTACATTCTATGCATTTTCTCAGCTGCTGTACCATGTATTTGCAGGTTTTGCTCAACATATTCCCATTGGTTCCTGACCCTGTAGATTTAGGAGTATTTTTTAAAAATAATAAATTGCAGCTTTAAAGTAATTTTTCGTGTTATAGCAAATGTCAAGCACACCTCTATCAACATCGAATCAGCATTGGATATTTCTATTCTAGATACTGATTGTTAAGCATGCACAGTTATGTATATCATCATAACATATACCATAGTCTTACTCAGGTCTGAGTTTTAACTGGAAAATATACAGCTCATCCACAAGTGTCCCAGGAAGTGTAATCACTTGGTGTGTGTTTGGAAGGAAACGATACTATGGTCCTTAATCTGGCTGGGCTGAGAGTTAAGAGCTTGGCGTGCTCCTTCAGTCACAATGCTGTGTATTGTAAAAAGGTGACAGGATTCATATACATGCATGAGCAAATTCTGAGCTGCCTTCATTTGGTTTCACACTGTTCACAGTACACACTGCACACTGAAAAAAAAAAAAAAACTCTGTAGGGCAGCAGGGTGGTACAATGGGTAGTGTTGCTGCCTCACAGCTCCCTGGTTTGGTCCTGATCTTAGGTTATTGTCTTTCACATGTTCCCTCCATGTTCTTCACCACATGGATTTCCTTTGGGTTCTCTGGTTTCCTTCCACCACATTTTTTTTATATTTATTTTTTTAAAGCCAGTAGATAGATTGGCAATGCTAAATTGCTAGTAGTTGTGAATGTGTAAAAGAATGTGTGAATGAGTGGGCATCGCTCTCTGGAGAGAGAATTGGGAAAAACTTGAAAACATGTGAACTTTGTATGACACGTACTGTATGTCCATTCACCTGTTTGTCTCTACACCCACTGCTTTTCTGTGAACAGTGTGAACCAGCTTCACAGAGGCGTGCTAAGTTGGGAACCAAAAAACACGAATGCTCAAAAGAGAAATCAAAGGTCAAAATCTTAATGATTCACAAATATCAACTTGCTATTCTATACAGTCAGTGCTTCATAAAAATGTCAAATACACAGTGAAACATTAAGACGTTATAAATTAAGTAAATACAGTACAACTAAAAAACTCTCATAGCCTCCATGCCGTCTTCATCATCAGTATAAAGTAGACGTCGCTGTCGATGGACGCACTCACTCCACTGTAGTAGTTGACAAACTCCTCTTTCGTGATCTGTAGATGGGAAAGTGGATGAAATTATTTCCACCAAACAAATTCCCCCTAACATGACTACATTTTTTCTCTATTATAAAGATAAAAAGGTTTCCATCACCCATGTTGCAGCTACACAGTGGAACAGAAAGATTAAGGCAAAGAAAAACCGCCCAACCCAGAGAGAAACATAAGAGGGTCCACATTCATACATATGAGTGATTGATTATTTCTGGCTGCATTCGTCTAAAAGTGTATTTCTCATTTCAGGACCCAAGCAGGTGCAAACGTCAAATAAGCCAACAGTTAAATAGAGAGAAAGACTCAGTGTAGCAGGTTTGCCACATCACCTGCCTTTTTCAGATAACAGAGATAGAGAGATGAACACTGTTAAACACCGGTGCTTGCCTGCACTGAGAAATACTTCACAGAGTTAGGAATTTGTCTGTTGTGCCTTTTGAGAACTGCAGTAAACCCAGGAAAGTGGATCCAAAGCAAGTAGGGAAAAATTTCAGAAGCATTTTTATTTCTGAAATCCATCAAACAAATATTAAGCTGTGAGAAAAGATCTACAGGTATTGTGAGCCAAAGACCTGGATCCTGATTCAATCAAAACACATCAACAGGCTACTTTTAGTCTGTTATTAAAGACTACACACTATGGAAGGTACAGACGGCTAACAGACTTGTGTTATTATTATGCTGTTTGGGGGCATTTATTTATTTTTGCTGGCATGGTTTGTGTCTATTATCAGAAACAACTTAACATTCATTTGAAATGAAAACAACAAACATTGTCACAGAAATCCTGTCAGGTTAGCTCATAGTTGCAAGCTGGCCGGTAGCAGATAAGAACATTTAGGAATATGAATTAAAAATCCTTTTAGAAATCATGTTTCGCTCATCAGGTTCACTCATGCTAATGGATTAGCTAGCATTAGCAGTAAAAAAAAAAAAAAAAAAAAAAAAAAAGATTAACATTAATACAAGAAACTTTCTCAGAGAAATTCTGTCAGGTTATTATTTTACCAAGCTGCATTTAAGACTATGAATTTTTATGATACAGTTTCTAAATTCTCTCAGAAAAACATTTCAGCTCATATTAGCAAGCTGGCTAGTGCTCTGCTAAATGAATAAATGCAGTGCTAGCAGTTAGGATTATGAACATTTATGATATAACTAATATAACTTGGAAATTCTCTCAGAAACTCTGTCAGGCTATCTTATATTATCAAGCTGGAGTATTAGCGGTTAGGATTATGAATATTTATGTTTATGAACACAGTCTCTGATATGAGTTAAAATTCTCTCAGAAACCCTGTCACGTTAGCTCGTATTATCTAGCTATGTATCAAAAGCTATGAAAATATATACATATATATATATATATACACATATACATATAAGTATACATTTTTCCTATTTGAAGATTTTCATACATAAACACAAAATCATGCGTTTTGTGGTTTGTAATCTGCAGACAGACCTTAATGAACGACACACACAGAGTCTCAACAGAACTGATGTTGGGTTTGACTGAATCAGGACAGGTACATTAGCAATCTGTTGTCCATGTGCTGATTGATTCAGGTTTGATGTTTTTAAAGAAGAAGGAGTTCCATCTGGTAGCACTTTACCCTGGGGCAGACATTTGAAGACGTTAGTTTAAAGTTTCCAGGCGTTTTTCATCATTACAATAAAGTAGATGTCAGTGTCAATGGAGGCACTCACACCAGCGTAGTAATTTAAAAACTCTTCTTTAGTGACCTGATGCACAAAACAGGGTAAAATCAACAGCCATCTTTATGGAAACTTTCAAATGATTAATTATGTTTAATATTCCATACAGTAAAAACAGTAGAGGGAGAAACAGTAATTGTGTGAAATCACCATCACATAATTTCCATCTATGCTTATAATTGTGAGTGGCAAATACATAACTAATAGTTGCCAACACACTAATCAACCCATATATGATATGATATGATATGATATGATAGGATATGATATGATATGATATGATATGATATGATATGAAATAGTATTTTCGTATTACAGTATGAGTAGTATTATAGATAAGATTACAGTATGCAGACAACCGACCACTTTTTTTGGAGCCTACCTTTCCATCCTTATCATCAGGAGAATCAAAGTTGTCCAAGAATTTGCGGAAGATCTGCTCCTCAGTCCATTCCCCGTTCTGATATTTGGGGTGATGTTTCACATTATACACTCCTCTCAGATCTTCAATGGTGATCACACCATCACCAGTCCTGTCCAGCTTTCTGAACGCCTGCATGATCACTTCCTTCCTCGCGTTGGACATCGGTGGCTGTGATCACAAGCGTAAACATAATCTTTCTCAAGAGAAAATATAAACCATCAATAACAATATAAGCATCTGTCCAATACCATGCTCATTTACTAACGTATAACTATCAATACGATCTACAGCATCTTCCTACAATACAAGTAACTTACTGAAAGATCTTTTGTCATTTAAACAGTACATTTAACAGAAAGTGTGAGAGCAGCTGACCTGAGTGAGCCGAGCAGTGTCAGCAAGCTTGGTCACTAAGATAAGTACAAGGTGCCGTGAATCGCGCACGCACAAAAGTATTCGCAAGTGTGGAGCAGTGAAGTGAGTATGCAGAGAAATTGTGGTGCATGAGAGCACTTCATTTCTGCGAGCACTGAGACACAAGTTTCCTTCCCTCTAGCCCACAAATGTCTACAATTTGTTCTGCTCTGCACTTTACTTATCTACACTTATCTAATACTGCTCTGCGCTCTCAGATCAGCCAACCCCACCCCTGAAAAATGCATAATAGGCTAAATCTCTTCTTGTGGTTACCCTGAGAGTGAGGAGAAACTCATCAAAGTCAATCTGTCCACTTCCATCCCTGTCAAATTGCTGAAAAACTGCAGTGGCCTCGTCTTTCTCCATCAGAACCCCGTAGTCACTGAGACCCTTAATGAACTCCTTCAGGTCCAGTGTTCGGCTGTTGTCATCATCCATAATCCGAAAAGCTCTAAAAACAAAAAAACAAAAACAAAAAAACAACAATAAAACAAACAAACCAAACAACTGTGGTTAAACAGCAGTCTGACCAAACACTGGACACATTTATACTGAGAATTAAAAAAAAAAAAACTAGCAAGGTAAAACTGTTTTTTTAAATCACAAAATAAATATGATCTTGCATGAACTTGGTTGAAAATGACCTACAAACTTCTATTTTATTCAGAGGTCAGATGGAAGGGAACAACAAAGAAAGAAATACAAGGCTTGCTTTACTGCACCTCTCATTCATTATATTTTTTTTATTTAAAGCGTATTATTAAACAATGCTTTGTAAAATTTCCAATATATTCCTTCATTAAGGAAACTGATTAATCCCATGCCTTTACTTTCAGTTGTATTATTTTTTTAAGTGTTGACACATCCAAAGCTTTAGTGTAGGCATGTGAATCATACACAGTTCTGGAAAGCAAAAAGCATAATGAGTTTGTCAAGTTTCTAGATTTGGTGTGATACCCAGTGCTCAAGCTAGTTATTAAAACATTAACTTTATTTTTCAAAGTGGCCCAAATAAAAAATTATTCAGCAACAAAAAAGTACAGAAACACCTACACTTTTAGATTAGGATGAAGATTTGGTGAATATGCAAATTGAACAAAGAAAAGAAATAAAAAGGCTTTATGCCTAAACACACCCACCTCTTTTCCTTTTCTTTACATATTTGAACAGATAAGCTCTGTATGATGTGAAATAATAACCAAAGCAAATTTTCCAGTGAGGTCTTTATACTGGAAAAATCCAGTATCTCAGAAATATTAGAATAAAGAATTTATAATACAGCAATGATGACCTGAGAAGAGCGCTAATCAGCTAATTAACTAATTAATTAGCTAATTAGCTAATTAACTATATATACACACACACACACACACACATATATATATATATATATACACACACATATATATACATATATATATATATATATATATATATATATATAGTTACATATTACTGTATTACTTTTAGATTTTTTTTTGTGTGTCTTGTGAAACAAGGGACAAATTATTTTGGTTAAAGGGGAACGGATCAGCTGAGGTAGTAAAAGGGTTTTTTTTTGCCACCATGACTGGAAAATCCCCTGCCAGACATAGCCCCTAGAGAAGTAGCTGACTGCTCTCGCTTTCTATTTCTGACTATTCAAGGCCAGAGATATCTTGAGTAAAAAAAAATAATGCTCTCTAAATTAAAAAATATATATACACTCACCGTCCATTTTATTAGGAACTCCTGTACACCTGCACATACATGCAGTTATCTAATCAGCCAATCATCTCAGCCAAGAAAAGGAATCTGAGGCTATCATGGGCACAGACTCACCCAAACTGGACAATTGAATATTAGGGGGGGAAATCACTGTTTTTATTCAGTCTTCAACTGTCCAGTTTCAGTGAGTCTGTGCCCATGATTCTTGTTCTTGGCTGACAGAAGTGGAACCTGATGTGGTCTTCTGCTGTTGTAGCTCATCCACCTCAAGGTTCAATGTTTTGTGCATGCTGAGATGCTTTTCTGCTCACCGTGGTTATAACCAGAGTTTAGTAGAGTTAGTATAGACTTCCTGTCAGCTCAGACCAGTCTGGTCATTCTCCTCTGATCTCTCTCATCAGCAAGGTGTTTTAGCCTGCAGACCCTCTGCTCACAGGATTGTTTTTTGTTTTTCACATCATTCTGTGTAAACTTTAGAGACTGTTGTGTATGAAAATCCCAGGAGATCAGCACTTTCTGAAATACTCAAACCAGCCCATCTGGCACCAACAACTTTGCCACGGTCAAAGTCACAGAGATCACACTGTACTTTTTCCTCATTCGGATGTTTGATGTGAACATTAACTGAAGCTCTTGACCTGCATCTGCATGATTTTATGCATTGCGCTGCTGCCACATAATTGGCTGATTAGATAACTGCATGAATGTTCAGGTGTACGGGTGTTCCTAATAAAGTGGATGGTGAGTGTACATTAAGGTGTGTTATCAGGGCACCAGTGAAAGAACTCATCACACTGCAGTAATGGATATGGGAAGCAATATGTTCACCTGCTGAGGCCTTTAATCCCTGCTGATCCACGGGCCAGACACTGCAGCCGCAGCCGCTCCACAGGGTCCGAGCACTCACTCAACTGCTTTTTAGCGGTTATCGCCATCTCCCGGTCATGCCGAGATGTTCCTGCCATTATTCTATCTGAAATCCAGATTTACACCACATACTGTACTAAGCACATCAGTTTTACACTCACACACACACGCACAGTAAGATACCTGTATAGCTGATGTACTGGTGTGGTATACTTCACTAGTTGTAGTCTAATCTAGACTATTAGCAAGGAAAAATACTACATGTGAATACGGCATTTTTTTTAAACAGTAGACATCACAATCAATCTACCAGCTGATTGTTTTTTTTTTAAATTAGGCTTCTAATTAAACTAGCGTACAGTTAATAAAATGGAAAAAAAAAAAAAGTCTTTAGATGTTGTTAGTATTAAAAGACGCCCTCAAGAGAAAACCTTTAACATAAAAATGTGTTGGGAAATAATTTATTTAGTGTTTAACCAAGAAAATATCACGGACTGTTATCAAAACTATTTTTATGCAATTTTTCAGTAAAAAAAAAAATAATAATAATAATAATAATAACGTAAATCCAAACATAATCAACAATTCCTCTATAATAGCGTTATAATTAGATGCACAGATTTTTGGTTCTGAAAATAGAAAATAATGACTGTAGGAAAAACGGATTTAAAAATACAGTGTTGTTTACCTGTGGTGTCTTGCTTTAAACTAGAACAGTTTGAAAACCTTAATAAGTCAAATAATAATGGTTACGAAAGGAAATACTACTTCTAAGAAGATGATATATTTTTACACAATTCCCATGTGGCTGAAACATTAACCCAGTGTTTACAGTGCTGCCTGACAAAACACGGAAGTTGGTCATCAATAGTATTATTTATCCACTTACCAGAATAAAAACAGTTGGCTGAATGTGTTAAACAGCGGACATTATGACTACAAACTTACAAACGTGAACTACATTCCCGAGTTTCGATCATTTAAAAGAAACTCTCGTTGAAAGTGGTGTTAATGCGTTGGTTACTCACCTGCTGCTGCCGCGTCCTGCGTCTCGCAGTTGCCATAGCGACAAAAAAAAAAAATTGTCGACCACTTCCGGGATGTGCCGTTTTGTTGTTTAGGGTGGGGAGTCTACTACTAACCGAAAGGTCCAGAAGCGTTTAGGCTTCAGATGCACATTAAAAACATATCTTCAAATTGTCACGTAATTAAACTGTTCTACCTTCAACTGTACAGTTTTGTTAAAAGTTGAAGTACAGTGTAGACTCCCATGACTGCATTCTTCTTATGCAAAGATTAAAAAATAAATAAATAAATTTGAAAAAATTAATAAAAAAAGAAACAAACAAACAAAGAAAGTGATACAGCTGTGAGATTTTACTTGAGCTTTTATTGGCAATTTCCGTACAGTCTAATCCAGTCTATTATAATAAGTGTACTTCTACAGAAGTACCACTAGAGAAGAACAATGAGGAGAAACACCAGGTAACAAATCACATCAATCCAGCATCAGAAGGGCGTGTGGTCTTCAATTCACATTGCACACTGAATCAAAAACTGACATTAGTGTTGTCTTATTGATTCTGTAAGAAACCAATAATCATTTCCATAAATATACAGTGAACCATTTTATTAAAGGAGTAGAAGAGTGGAAAAAACAATTTTATTTTAACCAAAGCGCCATCATTTGGTGTCTTAACAAGTAATGATTAATACAACATTGCTAAATTATCTAATCTTGTTTTTAAATACGATTTTGAGGAACTGGAGATATATTACCATCTGTATAACTTCCAACTTTTAGTACAGTTCTGCTTTCAGTCTTTGGGAAGCAGGGACCTGGGGGGCAAAAGATACTAAAATGCACTAAATATTATAAATGTTATAATTTAATCCTATTTTCACAATAGAAAGTGAAAAGTTACTTGTCGTGCTTGTAGTGTGTCTCCTGTGGACATGTAGTAAAATGGTAAAAAGGAGCAATTTATTTGTATATATCATAATATCTTATTACACATTTAATGAAAGGTCGTATATGACAGGATAAGATGAAAACACGGTTATATGTTTTTTGTCCATTTTGGGGTGTCACAGTACATAGGAATTAATTGCACGTAGGAACTAAAGTTGTGAGTTGGGAACTGAAGAAGCGTCGGACCATACGCGCCATGGGATTGGTCTGAGGAATTGTTCAAGCCAACTGTTTGGATTTGTCATTTTACCACATCAGACTTCTTTTGCGTAGAATTGAGAAAATCTCAGTTAAAATGTCATTTGTTGTACTGTTTCAGCACATACATAGTAAAAGAAATGTGTCACTTGATAATTTTGGGTGAGAGAGCTTGATTACTTCTTAGCCAAAATATTGGCTTTGGTTGTTTCAGTTTAATTGCAAAACTCAACATGTCTGAGGTGATCGCTTACATTTGGTAAAGGGGAAAATTGTGTGAATTTTCACTCAACTATTCCTTTAAGGAATGAAACAAACAAATAAAAAATATCTAGTAAATGTGAATGCAGTCATAACAAATTACACTTCATTATTTTTTTTAAAATTTGGATTTACATATACATTGAGATTTTAAAAAGTTGCCCAGAGTCCTTGCTGAAAGATCCAACAATAAATATGAATATTTACATTGAATGTATTTGATGAAATTGAGGTAATATTCATGCTTGTGCATGACTTCTATAATCTTCAGTAACCTCACGCTGACTGTCATTAATGATTAAGCCTCAGAGAAATAACGACAAAAAAAACCCCACAAGTGACTATAAAAGTAAAGAATAAAATCAGCTTTACACATTTCACGTGATCAATGCTATTGATCATTAATTATTATGTATCATGAATGATTAAAACGAAAAAGCCACAGTAGTCTGAATTTCTCTTGCATTCAGGATGGCAGTGCAGTGATGAATGGCAGGTAACATAATCCTTCTTTTTCTCATGACACATAATTATAGAAAATAAGGTCACTTTTTCGCTGCAAGATATAGTATGTCAGTCAACTTCATACATCAAAATCATATTAAAAGAAAAAAAACACATTAAACTGTGAAAAAACACTGACATTAAATACCATCATTATTCACTCATTACACAGTATGATGTCTTTTCCATTTTAACTGATATAAAAAAAAACAACAAAAAAAAAACCATAATAGTGTGTGGTTCTGCTTTTAACTCTGCACCTGGCAAAGTTAATTTTGGAGTTTCCCCCTGGCCACAAGCCCATCTGCACTGTGCACAAAAAACTCATTTACTTAGCAAGTCATTTCATGAGAATAAATATTAGATTTAATTACTGTATGTGCATGTGTGCAGGCATATGTAGGCTTTAAATAAACCACTTCAGTGGACGGAATATTAAATTAAAACATACTTCACTATGTAGAGTTTTGTACTTCCTTAAATATAGATTTCCTCCCTAGAAGGTCCACTCTCAAGCTCTTTTCATGTGAGATGACTCCAAACTTTATTCCAGTTTATTTTCTGCTGAAGACGCCAAACCTTTCAACCCAACAAATCTTACCTGAGAACTCTAAAACTCTGTATATCATATATATATACAAATTACAGTTTATCTATGATGTGAGACTCGCAAATTCACCTAGATAAAGTCATGGCAAAGCAAAAGTAATGCTACCACAAGCAGACTTGTCAAACCCAAATGGGGTAAAATGCAGTAAACAGTTCATTCTCAATATACATTTAGCAGACACTTTACTAGGAACACCTGTATGTCAGCCAATCATATGACAGCAGTGCATTGTATAAAATCATGCAGATACAGGTCAAGAGCTTCAGTTAATGTTCACATCAAACACCAGAATTGGGGGAAAAAATGCAACCTCAGTGACTGTGGCATGGTTGTTGTTGCCAGACAGGCTGGTTTGCGTATTTCACAAACTGCTGATCTCCTGGCACACACACAAAAGTCCAAAAGGAGTGGTGTGAAAAACAAACAAAAAAAAACATCCAGTGAGTTCTGCTGCAGTTCTGCAAGCGGAAATGTCTTGTTGTTGACAAAGGTCAGAGGAGAATGGCCAGACTGATTGGAGCTGACAGGAAGATTATGGTAACTTAAATAAGCACTCTTTACCAACATGGTGAGCAGAAAAGCATCTCAGAATGCACAACATGCCGAGCCTTGAGGTGGATGGACAACTACCAGGCAGCATTTATCAAAGTTTGAAGCATTCCGTTTCGGTAAGCCTGTAATCATGAAAGCTACAGCTAAATTGTAGATGTTGGCACCTCTAGATATTAGCAGTAAAAGGAATGCAATCAACATAAAGTTCTTGTAGATATTTCAATATTAATTGCACCATGCCTGGGGTGACTTAATGCTCGAATCATTCAGGTTTACATAGTAACTGACCAGAGAGCTTCTCTGTATGCAAATCCAGTTTTTGACATGCAGTGTTTAAGAGAAAAAAAACACACACACAAAAAAAAAAAAAAAAAAAAACAGTTTCACTACTGTTTTAAATGCCCTTGCTGACTCGGAAGTGTGTGACCTACCTATATCACACAACAGGAGGAGGGTAAAACAGGTAGAGTACACCCCCATTGCTGCCCCACTCCAAATCCCATCTATGAGAGATTCATGCAGAACTAATGAATCATACGTAGCTCGTGGTGATTTAAATCAACACTGTAGTGCTGTGAGAATTTTTTCCTCATTTTCTCTCAAATTTGGTCATTTGCACATTCCCACCCTCTAGCTTTCCCCTGTAACATCCAACATCCATGGAGGGTCAAGGCTAACCAAAGCTAATCTCTTTAGACTCAGGAACTATGGAGCAACTATGAACACAAATACAGTAATGCCATTACATAGCCATTCATATTGCACCAAGATATAACAAATCAGATGTTTTGCAAATGTATATCTGATTTCTGTGGCTATTTGAACAGTTTCCTTTTAACTATATACAGGGCCAACTAGCTAACAAGCTACTGTAAGTAGCAGACGGTAACATGAATCCCAATGCGATAATCAAATGTGAAATATGAATCATTTCATTGCTCCTGGTTACTCAACACCTTCTTCTGCCAATGATAAATTTCAAGGTCAGATCGCAATGTCTTTTGAGTAAGTTCCTGCTCCTTTAGTCTAATAATAATAATAATAATAATAATAATAAATAAGTTATAGAAGGACCTTTAACATTCATCCAAGGGGAAAGAGAGGGGAAGTCAACAAGGGAGCAATTAAACAGTATTGGAACAGGGTTTTTAATAGATACAGTACTGTGCAAAAGTTTTAGGCACATGCATAGAAATGCTGTAAAGCAAAGATGCCTTCAAAATAATGAAATTAAATGTTTCTACATTTTAAGAAAATACAGTAAAGAGCAATAAACAGTAGTAAATGAAACAAAGTCAATAGTTGGTGTGACAAAGAAATAAAAATAAAAATAGTAGTCTCCGGTACAATTTCTGCAGTTTTATAAGGAAATGAGCTGGTAAGTTTTATTGAGCATCTTGCAGAACCAGCCACAGTTCTTCTGGAGACTTTGACTTTTGCACTTGCTTCTTAGTTTTGCAGCAAAACTCAGCAGCCTTCATTGTGTTTTTTGTCTGAAAAGTGTCTCTTACGTAATATGCTGCTTTCTTTAATGACATACAAACATTTTTCTGTAACATTTAATTTTGAGCTAGAAATGTAATGTTTGGGAATCTAAAATGTTTTTTGTACTGACTTGATAATGTAGAAGTCATAAAATAAAAAAAAATCTATAACAAAGTTTGTACTAAAAAAAAAAATAGGGTGCCTAAAACTTTTCCACAGTACTTGTACATACTCTCCATTCAGGGATACAACATGAGTACCCATTACTGTTGTGCATTCTCAGCATAATGTAACATTTTACATTCATGAAGGACACAAAGTCCTATAATGTTTCCTTACACGATGTTAGATTGAGCAGAAGATAACTCCAGCCTCCTTTCTGCTCTTCTCCTGCCAAAATGTGTTCACACGTCATCAAAGATTCCGCTCTGCGAGGAGGACATGGAGAGATACCGTCCTCCTGTGTGCCTGTAGTGTAGAGAGAGAACGAGCGAAAAAGAGTGTGGGGGAGAAAAAAAATCATAAAGTCAGCACATTAGCATTTATCTGAGCACACATCTACATGCTCCAGCATCACAACATGGCTCTGCTAAAACAGCTGCCTGTGTGATTCTACCCCCACCTCAAAGTTGAATCCATTATATACACCACAGTACTGCTGAATTCTCAAATCTGATTGGTCAAAGTGTGTTAAGTAAGTATTTATTACAGCAGCTCTAACAGTAGTTACATGAATGACCTTGTTCTAATCCTTTCCTTATCTTTTCAGTAGTAACAATATACAGCCGTGGCCAAAAGTTTTGAGAATGACACAAATATTAATTTTTACAAAGTCTGCTGCCTCAGTTTTTATGATGGCAATTTGCATATACTCCAGAATGTTATGAAGAGTGATCAGATGAATTGCAATTAATTTCAAAGTCCCTCTTTGCCATGAAAATGAACTTAATCCCAAAAAAACATGTCCACTGCATTTCAGCCCTTCCACAAAAGGACCAGCTGACATCATGTCAGTGATTCTCTCGTTAACACAGGTGAGAGTGTTAACGAGGACAAGGCTGGAGATCACTCTGTCATGCTGATTGAGTTAGAATAACAGACTGGAAGCTTTAAAAGGAGGGTGGTGCTTGAAATTATTGTTCTTCCTCTGTTAACTATGGTTACCTGCAAGGAAACACGTGCAGCCATCATTGCTTTGCGCAAAAAGGGATTCACAGGCAAGGATATTGCTGCTAGTAAGATTGTACCTAAATCAACCATTTATCGATCATCAAGACCTTCAAGGAGAGAGGTTCAACTGTTATGAAGAAGGCTTCAGGGCGCCCAAGAAAGTCCAGTAAGCACCAGGACCGTCTCCTAAAGTTGATTCAGCTGCGGTATCGGGGCACCACCAGTGCAGAGCTTGCTCAGGAATGGCAGCAGGCAGGTGTGAGTGCGTCTGCACGCACAGTAAGGTGAAGACTTTTGGAGGATGGCCTGGTGTCAAGAAGGGCAGCAAAGAAGCCACTTCTCTCCAGGAAAAACATCAGGGACAGACTGCTATTCTGCAAAAAGTACAGGGATTGGACTGCTGAGGACTGGGGTAATGTCATTTTCTCTGATGAATCCCCTTTCCGATTGTTTGGGCCATCTGGAAAAAAGCTTGTCCGGAGAAGAAAAGGTGAGCGCTACCATCAGTCCTGTGTCATGCCAACAGTAAAGCATCCTGAGACCACTCATGTGTGCGGTTGCTTCTCAGCCAAGGGAGTGTGCTCACTCACAATTTTGCCTAAGAACACAGCCATGAATAAAGAATGGTACAAAAACGTCCTCAGAGAGCAACTTCTCCCAACCATCCAACAACAGTTTGGTGACGAACAATGCCTTTTCCAGCATGTTAGGTTCCCTCTCTCTCTCTCTCTCTCTCTCTCTCTCTCTCTCTCTCTCTCTCACTACGAAGCTAGTGGAGGCTAGCGAAGCAGCGTACTTCCGCATTCCACTGAGCGCATTCCAGCGCTATTCAGAAAAACCCTTCGGACTCTTTCACGAACTCATGTTTGTTTTCATTTACGTCATGTCTCCACCTCCTGTGTTTTTCCATGTGCTTGTGTTTTTGTTCACGTCATGCATCCGCCTCCCATGTTCTACCATGTGCTTATGTTTTGGTTCGTGTCATGTCTCTGCCTCCTTATTGTCATTGGTTCATGTTCATTCATTGATCATTGGTTTCAGGTGTAAATGATTTGTGTGTGTTTAAAAACCCCGCTCTGTTTCTGCTTCCTTGCGGAGTATTAGATTAGATTAGTTTCAAGTTATTATAGTGAATGGTTTCAAGCTCTATGTTTGTAGTTCCCAGTTCTGTTAAAATACTAGTACCATTTTCAGCTTGGTGTCGACCTCTCAGACAAATTTAAACTGACTGGTGGCTCTGCCCCTTCCAGTACATCAGGGGTTCTCAAAATTATTTGCAGCCTTTTCTCAACTGTTTAAGCCCATGAGGGCAGATTTATCAAATGAACACAATCCAACAATTCAAACAATTGTAGTCAGTTTATTTGTAAAGGTTAATCCACGGCTAGATGTGCGTTACACAGTTTTAATGCACAACGTGGAGGCAAAAAATAAACAAACAAAAAAAAAAAAACAACACCAGACGCAAAGCCATGGTTGCCTCCACGGAGTGCATTAAAATTGTGTAATGCACACCTAGCCGTGGATTATCCTGCTTATTGACAAGCTGTCATTGATGTTTGCAGTGCAAACTTTGACTCAAAGGATAACAATAACAGTTAATTTTCATTACTTATTGTATATACGGGTCATTAGATCTAGAATTCTGCTCGCTCTAAATCATACACAGAGATACAGCAGTACAATAAGATTCCATTTATTTGAATGAATTATAATAAATAGAGAGAGCGAGAGAGAGATACATAGATAGACAGATAGATGGGGAGGGAGAGAGAGAGAGAGAGAGAGAGAGAGAGAGAGATTGTGCGTGTGTGAATTACCTGCGTCTGTGCTACTAATAATGAAGCTGTGATTTTAATTGCTGTATGCAACTGTAACTGCATGTTACTATGGTTACAACTGTTTATAGGCAGCGCATTAATTTAGAACGGCGATGAAGCTGACTGGAACCACCTGTGAATTCGATGGTTTGAAAGAACATCTTCTACATATTATACATCATGGTATAATATTATTTATTGACTATACTGATAGGAGGCAGCGAGTTTTTATTCCTGAAGTTTACATGGACAGAACACATTAGGACCACGTTGATATTTAGTTGTTTTTAAAATGTTGAGGTTTGGATTAAACCCCTTCAATTCAGGGGACAAGTCATACAGACTAATATATATATATATTAATTATAATAAATATAAGAACTTTGAAAATCGTGGGTTGTGTAATAGTGTGAACACACTACTCACACTAATGTTATGCATGACAAACTCGAGCTTATTAGTTAGTCTGTTATCTCTGGTTTCATCAGAAACAAACTGTATCTCTCTTACTCAAAAAAAAAAAAAAATAGTGATGCATTAAAGACAACATTAATTCCATTCTGCGATAGCAGATAGTTGAACAGGCAGGTAGGTAAGTGAAAGTTGACCAACAGATCAAAACTGATCTGAAAACCGAACCTGTTGGGCTCCAGCGGGTCGTCACCGACTGTTTCTGCATTGAAGTCCAGAGGCTCAGCGTCCTGCAGGAGCTCTATGTGGTCTCTCTCAGAGCGCGTGCCTCCACTGCGAGAGTATTTAGCCTCTGTGGAAGAGCGAGAGGGAATAAACAGGATGTTACAAAAGTCAAGTCAGCAAAAGTCAGCGCATAACCGAAACAAATGTGGTCAGGGTATGAAACTCACGTCTGTTTGAGTTGGAGCTGAGTGTGTCAGCGTAATTGGTTTCTTTCATTTCAGAGGCAGAGGCCCTGTTTCTGGCTCCTGTTTCATCTCTCTGCTGGCTGTAGCGCTCTCGCCACTCCTGTCACAGAGGAACACTTCAATTAGGTTTTATTCATTTATATCCAACACATCTGAATCAAGATCAGTAGTGAGTCAAGAAGTAGTTTTGCAATCTTTTCAGTTAAAAACAGGCTACACAATTAATCAGCGTGAACACCATTTTTGGCTTCCAGAATTAATAAACCATGACTACAATATTGGTGAGATTGTTTGTGGAAAAAACACTTTAGAGGATTGTTACTGTACTGTATCAGTGACGAATGATTATTAACAGCACAAGAGTTTTATTCCTTGTACACCACAGCAATTTTCCAGTTATTATAAATTTTATTTATGAAAGAAGAAAACATCATACCTTTTATCCATTTATAGTTACGTTTAATGTTGCGGAACGACCATGAAACAAGTTGGCTCCTGTTATCACTTATGTTACAACACATACATAGAAACAGTCATCCCTTTACTTTCTTTTGAAGATAATAAAGAAGAAAAAAGCAGCTTATTACAGAAAAACCGCAGTTTCCTGTGGTGGAAAATTTACTGAATGTTACAAAGTGCTGAAACTGGAGACTACTCATAAATTATAAATGTTAAATAAATATAGAAAGCTTTGTCATATTAACTAATACAGTGGTTCTCAAACTTTTTCAGCGTAAGGCCCCCCTTGTGTAGGGTGCATCCCTTTGTGGCCCCCTAGAGTCCACATGCTAGGCTCTTCTGTATTAACTTTCTCAGCTAAGAGACTATGTCCTTTACCTACAAACATATACATTTTAAATAGTCTTAGGTTTTATCAGCATGTGGCTAACAGTACATTAGTATATCTACGGATGTCTCTGTTTGTTGTGTGTCTTAGTGTGTGGTGTACAATTGATTTAATTTATTAATATTTCTAATTTTTATGTACATCATAGTTCAAAGGTTGACAATCCCAAATTACATACAGGTAAAATGATTTTTTTTTAAAATAATGTTCTAGAATTTCTATGTGGTCCGTATCTGGCAGCCCCCAGTTTCAGAACCACTGAACTGATATACACTTTTATTTATTAAGCAACAACACAGTTTTTTAATCTGCTTATTATTAGGCTTAGATGTGCAGCATCTGCTATACATGTCCCTGTGAATGAGCTGTTACCATAGAAACAATAACTTATTAGAGCAAGCACATTAATATAAACCTGTGATTGGAACGGAACTGGAACTACTGTATGTATGTATGTATTTAGTTAGTTATTTATAGACTAATTCTGCATATTCAACATTTCTCTACTGAAAACAGTGCAGGTAAAAAACAAAGTATAATAACACTATTTTGATTCTAATCATTCTAATCAATAGTAACAAAAATAATTGTGATGATCATTTTAGCCTATCTTAGCTAAATGTCTTGGCTTCATTTCTGTTTAAACTGCTTTAAATGATTGTTTTTAGATAAGAATAAAAGAACCATCTTAATCCAGTTTAAATCTCGGAGTGGAAAAAATTAACATAATCACAGAACACTTTCAGCAACAGTCATATAAACTCACTCTTCTTCTGTTCTCCCCGTCCTCTATCCTTTGCCGTTTTCTTCTCTCTGCACCAAATAAACAAAACAAAACAAAAAAAGCAGGGAAAATAATTAGAGGTTTCCTTGCAATGAAAACGGAGCATTTTGTTCTTATATGCTTATAGATTATTGGTGTAATGCCCCTAACTCTAAACATAGCCTGTCCCCAGTCCCAAATATGCACTCACCTCTGCGCAGTAATTCCCTGCCCTCATCGATCAGGTCAGAGGTCATCTCATTATCTCCCATAAACTGCTGGAAGCCCAGGAGGTTCAGACAGCGGGTACCAAGGCTATAGTACATACCAATATATATATTCTGTTAGTTAATAATTAAATAAGTTCTTTATTTTCCAGATCACAGTGCTTTGGTGAATATTATCTCACAATGGTATATTAATAGGTCATTAATAAATGTGGTTGTCACTATGGTTATGTCTCAACGTGATGTTATCTCTCTGTTACAGATTTATTTTACTCCGCCTGATGATAATGTCTCATTATGATACAAGATTGTTATTAAATTGAGGTTTTCTCTACATTAAATATTCTGGTGTAATATGTAAATGACAGACCTGAAGTATGTCGCAATGCAGAGGATGACTATCAGCATGGGATAGTAGATGTAAAATCCGTTGGCGATAAAGGAGAGGACACGCATCGACCCCATGATCTGTAAAAGACATGATCCAGATGAGAGAGTGTGAGAGTGCTAAGTAAGGAATAAAAGATGACAGGATGTGCTGTTAGGAAAATAATCAGCAACAGATACAGGCTGATGCAAACTGGAGCTATTCTTACTACTCTGAAGTTGATTATTTTCCTATAACAGTATGTCCCGATTTTTTTTTTTATTTCAGCTCTGCTATTTATTGATGCTAACAATATTTATGTTGTTGTTGAATGTCTGCAATGTTATTGATTATCACATTTTATACATTTATTGCTGTATTTAATGTTGTGGAATGTCTGCGATATTATCGATCATCACATTTTATTCATTTATAGTTATATTTAATGTTGTTCAATGTCTGCGATATTATCGATTATCACATTTTATTAATTTATAGTTATATGTAATGTTGTAGAATGTCCGTGAT
Organism: Cranoglanis bouderius; assembly: GCA_023630585.1. Lineage (NCBI taxonomy): Eukaryota > Metazoa > Chordata > Actinopteri > Siluriformes > Cranoglanididae > Cranoglanis > Cranoglanis bouderius. Next base: position 17,840,044 of record CM042541.1, on the reverse strand, counting down.
ATTATCGATAATCACAATAATTTTAATATGGATATATTGTGATAATTATTTTTAGATATCACCCAGCCCTAATGGAATCTTAAATTCGGCTTATTTTTTTACCGTACAGCCAAAGTGAAGAGCAGTAAAAGACACGCTGCTGCTGGTGAGACTTACTGAAGTGTAGGCTGTCTGCTCTTTTGCCTGGTGAGAGATAGCCGAGTCCATGTGGATCAGGCCAAGGAAGTTCAGGCAGAGGGGTGGAGTCAAACGGCAAAAAAGCCTAAAGAACAATTACAGTTTGGTAAAAAATTTAATGTACGCAATGTTTCCCTCTCTTCAAATATACCTGAACAGCCAAGACATGTTTAATTTGCCAAGTTTGCTTGTTTAGTTTAAATATTAGGCTATTGCCACTTGCAAGTATACTTGTAGCTACCAATTTGCCAGCACTTTTTTTGGTGTACTGCTGCACAAAGTGAAGTGATCTTCAGATTTTCAAAGTCTGAAGGTGGAATTTTATTTTGTCATTTAAATTTTTTAAAAATGTACTTCAATTTGATTTATATACTGTATGTTTTCATTCACAGAAGTCCTAATTTATTAAACTGTTTATGTAAAGTATAATGATATTTCTAAGCCAAATGATATATTTTAAGATGAGTGTGTGATTATTTAGACATGCAGTTTGCACAATGCTAAACTGGTAGCTGTCAGTTTCTCCTAAATTAGACATCAGATATGAAGCATGTGGCTGGTGAACTACATGTAGATAAGAGACAGGAAAAAATTTTTAACAAGATTTTTATGCCGTATAAATGCTCTTCTCTGTGGACCTACATGCCGCTGAATTGAAGGCTGTAGGCGTCTGTCTGATGGTGTGAGGCCAGGTAGTAGTAGTTGAAGACACGGATTCGAAACACAGTGGAGTACACGCAAGTGCACAGGAAGAAGATTGTGATGAAACATGCCATCTAAAGGACAAATCAGAAATATCAGCGTCTTAGAACCAAAAGTAACAACCCAACCAAATTAGGATGGAGCTACAGATGTACAGTCCCCTCTGAAAGTACTGGAACAACATGGCCAATTTGTTTTTGCTATACATTAAAGATATTTGGGTTTGAGATCAAGATGATTATGAGATCAAAATTTCAGATTTAATTTCCTGATATTTATATCTATACATCTTTTGTTTGAATCCATCCATATTTCAAATGATCAAAAATATTGGAACCCATTGACTTACAGGTGTTTCTTGTTGCCCAGGTGTGTCCTGTTAGATTGACTGTTTAAGCAATCAATAGCTCCGAATGTCTACTCTTGGTTGGAGACCTGGGTTTAGCCTGTGAAGACTGCATTTGTTGTTAAAAAGGATAAACCCCCATGAAAACCAGAGAGCTGTCTATGGGAGAAAAGCAAGCCATTTTGAAGCTGAGAAAAGAGGGAAAATCTATCAGTCTTTGCACAAGCATTGAGCTAACAATTTGGAATTGTTGAAAAAGAAAGAAACCACAGATGTACTAACAACCAGACATTGAACGGGTTGGCCAAGGAAAACAACAGTAGTTGATGACAGAAACATTATAAGAGCTGTGGGGGAAAAAACCCCCAAAACAACAGTCAGTAACGTCACCAACAATAGGGCAACAACCACAGGGCAGGGCTGAAGGTATCACAATCCACCCTTCAAAGAAGACTTCCAGAGCGGAAATATAGAGGCCTAACCACAAGATGCAAACCACTCATGAGCAGTAAGAATTGGAAAGCCAGATTGGAATTCACAAAGAAATACAGACATGAGCTTCACAAATTCTGGAACCAAGATTAACCTCTTCCGAAGTGATGGAAAGGCCAAGGTGTGGAGGAAGAAAGGGTCTGCTCACGATCCAAAGCTTATTGGTCAAGCTTGGTGGAGGTAGTGTCATGGCTCAGGCTCACTAATCTTAATTGATGATGAAACTCATGATGGTAGCAGCAGAATGAATTCAGAAGTTTACAGAAACATTCTGTCTGTCAATTTACAGAGAAAGGCATCCAAATTAATCGGGAGAAACGTCAACATGCAGCAAGACAATGATCTGCCACACACTGCAAACTCAATAAAAGACTTCATCAGGGGGAAAAAAAAGTGGAAGGTTTTAGAGGTTTTAGTCTGGCCAAGTCGATCACCAGACCTTAACCCAACTGAGTATACATTTCACCTCCTGAAGAAGAGACTGAAGGGAGAAACACCCCCAAAACAAACAACAACTGAAGGAAGCTGCATTAAAAGTCTGGAAAAGTAACACAATAGAAGAATGCAACAGTTTGGTGATGTCAGTGGGTCACTGGCTTGATGCAGTTATTGCAAGCAAGGGATATGCAACCAAATATTAAGTGTTATTTACTTTAAGACGATCAGTTCCAATACTTTTGCTCACCCAACAATTGGGTGGTCTGCCACCAATGGTGCCATGTTGTTTAACACATCTAGATGTAAATATCAGGAAATGAAAGCTGAAATTCTGATCTATCATCTGATATTCATCATCTGATCTAAAAAAAATAAAAATAAATAAAAAATTGCCGTTCCAATACTTACGAAGGTGACTGTATTACCAACAGTCTTAGCTTAACAATCTTGTCTGTATGGTTGATTTTGGCTTTAAACACAGAGCTGGGCTTGGCTTACTTCGATGTACAGGTAGTTGTAATCTCGTTCTGCGAGCTGGATAAACACAGCGAAGAGAGAGAGGACAGGACGAGTGCTGAAGAAGGTGCACTCAGACCAGACCACAGCCACAGAGAAGAGAGACAGGACCACGGCCAACACGCGATAAAACCATTGCTTCAGGAAACATTCCCAATACCACTCTAATAAAACACATGGAACAACAACACAGTAACACAAAACAGAGTGAATGATTTATACGGTTGCTGTGCATGTACTGGTTTATCAGTTTATTTAGTAATTTATAGAAGTCTCATGCTGTACTGACCTACAGTAGGTGTGTAGATGTAGCGAGTGAACCAACTCGCGGGTTCTGTTGGTGCAAAGCTGTGGACGAACTGGTGAGATGAGCTGGTCTCATTTTTCGCCACGTCTTCCAGGTGAAAGGCTTGATCGAGAAGAATCTGCCACTGTACCTGTGTACGATTGTGTCTCTGCACAGCGTAAATCACCTGATGGAATGAAGTACCCATATGATCCAAACATGAGATTTGCATCCAAATGCTGTTTAAGTTTTTTTTTTTTTTTTTTAATTTTAATTATGTAAGGAATACAACGCTTTGGAAAGTGCTGAGTAAAGAACTGCAACCACATTTCTCAATGTAAAGACAAGCAGAAGAGAGGTTTATATGTATTTATTTATTTCACACCTGCTTGTGAAGCTTCACCAAACTCCTTTCACTGGGATAAGTGTTCTGTTTATCATCAAAATCTTCATAGTCGTCCATATTCCTGCCCATCTTCTCCTGATATTCAACAGGGCACTAGAAATACAGTTACAGCATTTAATCAGTCTGCATGTGATTATTATTATGTTATGATTTGGACAAGAAGTCCTTTTTATACCTCAATATATACTATATGTTGCTTTGTTGTTGTTGTACCATGCATTTTTGTTTGTACAGCCTCTGAAACAAAATTATAAAGACTCCTTGATAGACAAATGTCACAATATGATACATATTGGCATTTTTGGCTCACAATACAATTATAAAGTAAAAAAAAAAAAAAAAAAAAAAAAAAAAGAAAAAAAAACATTTATTTGTTCCCAAAATGCAAGAACACAACAGAGAAGAAAGGTTCACTGAATTAGTGAATATCACATGCAAATGTGTTATATGCGTTAGCACTGTATATGATTACATAAAGTTTGTTAATTCAGTGAGCCTTTCATTCTATGTGCTCAGTGGCAGTTCAAAGCTTCAATTTAAATCAAAATGAAATCAGAAGCTATAAGTATCCCAGTGGCACAAGATGTTTGGCCAGTTATGATTGACAAGAGGAGTGGTTGTTAGAATTCATGTTTTCTCCTTGCATCAGTAACTGACACAGTGATGGGATTTTCATCTCATTTTAAGTGAGTCAGTGCTATCAGCTCAGTTAACCAGTTTTTTTTTTTTTGACCCAAAGCTGACAAAAGTCATCGATCTTTGCCTATCATTCTCTTAAAATGTTCAGTAAAACAGTACTACACATTCTGATTTACAATATAATATTATGTTCTGCATAGTCCTTTTTAATAAATCAATTTAAATAAATGTCAAAATTCCTGCATTATTATAGTATAGTACCTGCTTTGCCTGCACCTAACCTTCATTAAACTAAAATTCAAAGAATATTCCTGCACCTTAATATTCACCTCCTCAATACATTACACACATCATAACAAACAGCAGTGAAGTCAATGAAACCTTCGAAACATTCGAGTGAAACCTCACTAGAATGTCTCTAAATCGATCAAATTCACTGGATGCATTTTAGTCACGACTGCATATTATCTGATTAACAGTATTAGAGAACTGAGCACTGCAAATTGGTAAAAAAGCATCTATTATGACACTTCAGACATGTGAGTCAGCGCCCAACGTTCAGGTAAAAGGATAGACTCAAAGAACTGACTCATTCACGAATGACACACCACTAACTGACATTTTGGTGAGTTCACAAATGAACGATCAGTTCTGTTTTAGAAATATATAGTGGAATGGAACAGTGAAAAACCTACATGTTTATAGCATAAAATGTAACTGTATTCGATTCACAGAGTGTATCCTTTCATGAATATTAATGCTATATCTCTAGCATTTTGTGATAAAACCTTACAATTCACTTTATAGGCTAATATCTGCTGTCGTGGTCAAAAACGCAGTATTTGTGGGTGATCAAAAAAACAAACTTTACAGTCAAGAAAACATCGATAATCTAAAATAAAAGCCGCAAATACTGTGCATTCACATGCTGTTTCCTGTGACCCACTTATAAACACTTCTTACCTTTCTAAGGATCGTATCAACATACTTCCTGAAGGGGTGGTTATACTTGATAGACTCATTGACCTTCCTCACCTCCTGTATTATACAGGAAAAAAAAAAAGTTTAGATCTAACATTTTGTCATAAACACAGTTATTACAGTCACAGTTATTAAATATTATTAGGAAACTCATAGTTACATTATGTGTGGCTGCAAGTAGATCTTTGCTTATGTTTGAAAATTTGGTCTGATCAATATATCAGCTGGCCAATAAAAATCAGCCAGTACTAAAGCTCCATTAATTTATTGGATTGGATTGGAGTAATTTATTGTCACACCATGCCCATCAATGATTATTTTCCGGTAACGACACACTCCCAAATGTTTTATTCCTTACTTCTCAGACATCAGGAAATCAGTATCGGTATAATTTTCATGTCGCAGGACTTTAGTAAGCATGCACTGCCCACCTCCATGACGTCCTCCAGGTTCTCCTCTGCGTCTGCTTTCTCTGTCATCAGCTTAGCTGCTTTGAAGTAAGTCTTGATGAGCAGGTGTCCTTGTTTAGAAGCTTCCCAGTAAGAGCGTGGGATTTCCACCAGGCCGTAGCCCATCAGCAGCACCAACAGGAACAGACCCCACGTGTTTGCCGCTGTGATGCCGATCGTCTGCAGCTCGTACCTGGTCAAAAGATGAGTTCAGGTTCAGTCATAAACCACAGTGATCAAGGGCAGTGTGTAGGCTGCGTGACTGCTGGGGTGCTCTTACCAGGACAGACTCCACTGAGGATGTACAGCTACATAGATGAGCAGGGAGCCGAATATAAACAGGTAGGTGCCATAGTAAATGGCGTTCTCGATGAGAGCGGTCTTTATTTTGCCAGTGATGGAGAAGCCTCCTGAGCGGGCATACGACTGCATAAAGGGCAGAAGAAGCCTGGAAACAAACATGCACACACACACCAGATTAAAACAGCTCATAAACACACGTATAATCAATGCCAATTATAGAAATATGGATATTTGCTTTAGGATCCAGATGAATAAACATCCAACAGTTCATTATCTTAAATGCCAATCAACCAATAAATCAAGTAATAAGCTTAATTATAACCTAATAATCAATAAATCATTCATACAACAAATGTGCAAATTGATGCATGAGAAATATCTAAAGCAAGTAACACTGTTGCACAAAAAAACATTAAAAAGTTATGGCTTTAAGCACAATTCGCTTATGTGGAGCATCTGCCAAGTCCTTGTGAATGATCACTTACTACAGAAACTATAACATATTAGTATGAGTGCATTAATATAAACCTGTGATTTGCAGCAGCTACAGTGTCAGAGATACTGTTATAAAAAATTGATCAATGCATCCTGACTAATCAGATTAGAGAATTCAACCGAATAAACAATAAAACATGTTGTTTCTTTAAAAAATGGTCAAAGAATCATGAGGATCGTGATCTGGGGCTGGATTCACGAAAATCTTCTTAAGAACATTTATTTAAGAAGATAAATTTAAGAAGTTCATAAGAAAGTTTGATTCCTGAAAAATTCTTAAGAATTTCTCAAATATTTTCTTAAGAACATCTTAATTTTTTTTTCTTAAGAATAAAATGACAGTAGTGTAATAGCTACAACAAATTCAATACTGCCAAATATTAAATGTATCAATTTATTATCCTTTTTTTAAAGTAGCAATCACTTCCTGATCATTTATTTGAATGTAAAGGGAGTGAGATATGTTCGTTTAACGACATTAACCATCATAGGAGAATTTACTTGCTGGAAAGTGGAAACAGTTTGAGGAAGGCCCTTTCCTGATCTCAGCTCCACTGAACACCTCTGGGATAAATGGGAATGTCAACTGTGAACCAGGCTTCCTCGTCCAACACCAGTGCCTGACCTCACTAATGCTCTGTTAACTGAATAGTGACAAATTCCCACAGACACGCTCCAAAATCTTGTAGAAATCCTTCCCAGAAGAGTGGAAGCTGTTATTGCCTCAAAGACCATATTGATTCTCGGTGGAATGGGATATCCATCAACCTTATAGAGGTGTGACAATCAGATGTGAACATACCTTTGGTCATATAGTGTACCTTTGAAAAATGAGGGGACTCTGACTATGATATTATCACATTTCTATATCACCTTAACTTATAATTCAAAGTGAGAGCTGTAGGCTTGGATATGGTGCAAGTTTTTCAACTTATACTCCTTTACAAATTGACATCACAACCCTAAAAACTACTTTATTATTTTTTACATGCAACCATCAGATTAATCTATGTGACAGATGGATGCACAACTTTTTGTTACAGTGTCATTGTTTCATGGTTGGATATGGTGGATGATCAGACTGTTACTTTACCACTGACTTTTTCAAAGAACCTATTAAAATGGCTTCCTGTCTTATTTTATTTTTGGCTCTGTGCAATGCCTTTCCTCACAGCCACTCCTTCTTTCAGCTATTGAAAATTTCAATTCAATTCAGTTTTATTTGTATAGTGCTTTTAACAATGGGCATTGTCCCAAAGCACCTTTACAGAAATATATAAATTCAGGATATAGATTTTAAATGTATGAATTTAT